>VANL01000376.1:0-37813 GCA_006352455.1 Brachionus sp. 'Tiscar' | reverse complement strand
CCAAGTGAAGAACTCAATGCTGCAACAAATACACAGAAAACCACCAAAATATTCATTGACAATTTAAAAGCCATTTTATTGATTAGTTTTTATTATGATATTTTATGAATTTAAGTAATTGATTTTAATTTTATTTTTATTTTTTTGGAAATTTATACCAATTTTATTTGTCCCAGTTAAATTATTTTTGTATTTTAACATTTAAATATAGATAAATGATTTTATTTATAATTTTACATAATAATTGGTCAAAGGTCAATCCAAAAATAAATTTTTTAAATTATAATTTTACTTTATCTCAACTTAAACTTGCTTTTCCTAAAATGATTTTGCAATTTAGCCTCAACTAAATATTAATAAAATTTCTTTCAATTATTCTGATTTATTTTTGATTGTAATAATATTTATTTAATAGCACTAAATTTTAAAAGAAACTTTATCTGTTTTATTTTTTATCAATGTCTCTATTCAATTCGTTTTTTCATATAAATGTATGGTTTTATAAAAAAAAACATAATAAAAAATTCAATATACAATTTTTGATAATAGTTTTTGTACAATGGTGTTACAATATCTGGATTTTACTATTTTTTACTATATTTTACGTAAAATACCGTAAATTTACGTAATTTTACCAAAATAAAATTTAGTAAAAAATAGTAAAATACAGATATTGTAACACCACTGTATATTGAATGCCATTTGAGCTTAAAAAATTATTAAGATATTTATTAGACTTTTTTGCTAGCAGTATTTTTTTATATCAACAATTTCTTTTTGAAAATTGTTTTAATTAATTGTTTTAATTGTTTTAATTTAAAATCAAAGATAAAAAACCATTCCTCATTTAATTCTTTATCTTTCGCCAAATCATTTTTAGTATGGCAAATATTAATTATATTTTTTTAATTTTTTAAAATTTTTTTTTTAACTGCTTTCTTCATTTTAAATTAAAAAGATGAAGTAAACTTTTGTTTTAACTCAAAATTATAAAATTAACCTCAAAGCAAATAATTAATAATGTTTAATAATTGATATTTTTTTTACAGTTTTAATACATATTCATGCTTTTATTTATTTTATATTCTAGAAAAAATTGTTAATTTAGTTAAATAAAAGGAAAAAAATTTTAGTTAAATTATTTATGAAATTAAGACAATTATATTTTCTATGCAAATTAAAAAATCCCTAATTTTAAATTTTATATTATTTTTTGCTATATACTCGCCATGACAATTTAATATATTCTGCAATTCATTTTCTAGAAACGTATTATTCGTGCAAATTCTTCAATTAAAATGAAATTTTATGGCTATAATGTCTTACAGAATATCAAAAATAAAACTGATCAAATCTTTGAAATTCTTTTTAATTATTTAGATATCAATTGACTGATTAAAACCTAAATCAGCCAAAATCATCCCAATCAAAAGAATGAGCTTTTATGGCTATCCAAATACAGGCGCTTTCAAGTAAAACTTTTTTGTTTCAAAACCCGCTTAGCATATTTTTTCAATATTCTAAAATTAAGTGCTAACTATCAACAAGCATACGCAGCAGCCTATAATCAGTATCAAGCGGCTTACAATGCAGCCGCTTTCAACACAATAAACCAAGCTCAGACATCTCAGACTAGCGCTCCAAATCAAGCATCGGCTCCTGGTGGAGTTTCAATTTCACAGCCAGCACAAAAATATGATTACCAGCAGCAAGCAGCTGCTGCTGCTAACAAAGCAGCGATGAATGCAACTGCCGCATTCTATGCGCAAGCATACGGCTACAATAAAGCTCAGACGCCAGGTAAATGGAACCAACCAATGCTCGGCGTAGCACCGCCACTCACAACCACTCCTGGTCAGCTAACTCCCCCCGGACAGAAAAAAGCCAAATTTAAGCCAAGACCAGGCGCTCAAGTTCAAATGTTTTACTGTGAAACATGTAAAATAAGCTGTGCTGGCCCACAAACATATAAAGAGCATTTAGAAGGACAAAAACACAAAAAAAAAGAAATTTTACTTAAAGCCAATGAGAAAAAAACTGAAACTAATGTCGCATCAGTTCCAACCGATGTTAATAAAAACTTTAACAATCGTTTTAAAAATCAAAATATAATACAATGTCCTTTGTGTGAAGTGGCGTGTACGGGTCGCGATGCATATGCTGCTCATATACGCGGTTCTAAACATCAGAAAACTCTTAAGCTTCATCAAAAATTAGGTAAGCCGATTCCGCCGGATTTGCTTGCCAATCAAGCCAATGCCAGCATAAAAACGCCGACCCCTGTGCCTCCACCAAGCAAGCCAGGAACAGTAGTGATCACTGCGCCGCCAAAAGTCAGTGTTGCACCAGTCGAAACCGGTCCCAATTTGGCACAATTGAATACGACTTCGGACGCAGCTCCGGCTAACCCTTATCTGGATCAGCATGAAGAAGAACACGACACCTCAAATCATGAACCTATCGGACGTGAGTACATCGAAACCCGTATGGAAGGAAAAATATTGACTTTCTACTGCAAACTTTGCGATTGTAAATTTAATGATCCGAATGCCAAAGATATGCATACTAAAGGAAGAAGACATAGATTAGCATATAAAAAAAAAGTTGATCCTAGTCTAGTTGTGGATTTAAAGGGACCAATGGCTAAAATGGTCAAGAATGGCCGCTTGCCCAAAACTAAAAATCATGATATGAACTCAACCACTGAATCTAAGCCTTTGCTAAACGAACCAAACACGTCAAATCCGAATATTCAATCTCTAATGTCACAAAATATAAAGTAAAATTATTTTCATTTTATTTTAAAAATGTTTTATTCAAAATCATAATAAGAGCTTTTTTAAAATAATTAGTAAACAAAGAATAATTAGAATTATAAATAAATAAAAATAAAAGTTGAACTTAATATGACTGAATATGAAGCATATTAGAAATATGCATTTTTTTTTTGACTGAACGCAGAATGGTTAAGAAAATAATTTTTTTAAATTTTAGCATTATATGCATAGTGATCATATAGAATTTTTAACAAAAAAGTAATTATTTTTTTGGCTAAAACTAATCTTAACTGAATTTTTTTAAAATCTTAAAAAAATTTCCACATCTTTTCTTAGACATTTAGAATAATTAAAAGATAAAAGAAAAATCAGTCAAAAATTTGTTATCCATTTAAAACAACGACCATTTTAATAAGAATTGGTCGTCGGAAAGTTAAATAAAAAGTTTATAAAATAATTTTTTTAAAAATGAAGATTTTTTTAAATGTTTGGAAAAAAAATTAGACAAAAATCTTTTTCTATGAATTTTAAAAAAATATTCATTTAACATTAAATTTAAACATTGTTTCATTAGAATTTTGTAAATTAAAAAATGCTCAATTTAAAATATTAATTCGAAAATCTTTTAATGTCTTGATGAGACATAGATTGAAAAATTTCTAGATTAACGAGCATCAATCGGCATTAAAATTATTAAATATTGAAAAAAATTATCTCAAAAGGATCATTAATTTTTAAACTAGAAAAAAATTTTTTTGATGATCTAACAATTCATAGTAAATTATTTTCTTAGATTTTAATTTTTATATTAAAATTTGTAAAAAAAGTATTATTTTTACACTTAAATATTAATATCCAAAATTGACTTTTATTTTTGTTAAATTTGAATTTGAAAAATATTAGTATTTACTGATTATATTTAGTATTTGATTGATATTCAATAAATTTTAATGTATCATATACATGAATGACAACCCAATTCTTGCAAGTGGTTAAGCTTTGTTTTAAATCATGTTGTAAAAGAATTGAGTCAACTATTCTTTGAATTTTTATTTTCAATGAGTTCACTGTTTTTATTTTATGCCTAAATAGGAGCTACATTATAAAAATTATTTTTTTGTAAATCCAAATTTCAAATTGTATTTAAAATTTGTTTCTTTTTATCTTAATAGACCTGTTCCTCATTTGGGTATGAATAGATACAATTACAATCAAATGCCGCAACAATTTCATCAAAGCAAAGGTGAATCATTTGATGATAGACATGTGATATTTAAGCACAATTTAATCTATCCAACGCAAGACGAGGTAAATTAGAGCAAAAAATGAGCAATTACTAAAAACTAAACTTTAAAATAGATAAATGCAATACAAGAGATAGTAACCAGTACTGAAAAAGCGCTTAAATTAGTTTCGGATCAAATATCACAAGAGTAAGAGTAAAAAAAATTGTATATATTTTTTTAAACTTTTTCAAAATAAAGAGATGCTCCCATTAAAACTGAGCAAATTGAAAGAGAAATAGATCCGAATCAAGCATCAAACAATGAGCAGAGTTCGGATAACCAAAAGACTAGTACAGAAGAAACCAGATCTCTCAAAGGGGTGATGCGGGTCGGCCTATTGGCCAAAGGTCTTTTACTCAAAGGCGACACTGATGTTAAACTAATTGTCATATGCGCCAATAAACCAACAAAATCTTTGCTAGAAAGAGTGCATAAAATACTTCTACAAAAGATTGAAATTGTTTCACCCGAAATAAAATATTCGGTCATACTTGACAAAGAGGCAGAGACTATTTTAATTGTACGCTTAACATTTAATGACGTTCAGCCATTGATTACATGCAGAGTTCTTCTCACTTCGCCCCAAGTCAGAGGTAAGTTGATCGTCATTATTTTTCCAAAGCTATTTTTAAGTCAATTTTTAACAATATGAATTTTATAAAGAGCAATTAAGTCTAAATGAGCCAGAAAACAATGATTTATTGGATAAACAAAAGTGTTTGGATTCATTGGCTGATTTACGCCACGCTAAATGGTTCCAGGTTCGACTTTACTTAATTGGCATTTTAGATCGATTGGCATTTATCAGTGATTTTTGACACAAAATAAATAAATAAAAATAAAAGTTGAACTTAGAACAAATAGAAAAAAAAAAAGCTAAAAATTCATATTCTTAAAATTAAAAAAAAATTTTAAAGTCTTGTGAAAACAAAACGCGTTTTCACGAGATTTAAAACAAGATTAGAAATACAAAGAAAATTTCTAATTTTGCTTCCGGATCTTTAGCCCATTCAGGCACAAGATCGCGTCGTGTTTTTTGTCTTCACGAAATTAATCAGTGGTTTAGTCCAAGATTAAATTAAAAACTCATTAAATCACTGATATTTGGACAATCATTTAAATAGGAACTTTTGAAATAAAATAAACTTAAATTTAGGCAAGAGCTGGCCAAGTTCCCAGTTGTGTGGTCACTATACGTGTGATGAGAGATTTTTGCCGGCGTAATCCAACATGGTCTTGTCTCAGCCAATGGGTAAAAATAATAAAAATTTAACTATCAAAAATAATTATAATAATAAGGCCCTTGAACTTTTGGTGGAGAGGAGTTTGAGCAGTGCCAACCAAAACATGTCTCCAGGAGAAGCACTAAGACGTGTACTGGAGTGCGTCTCGGCTGGAATTCTTTTACCAAGTGAGATTTTGAAGCAACATTAAAAATCAATAGGTTTTTTGTTCATTTATTTTGTATAAAATTTTCAGATGAAACTGGAATTGTAGATCCGTGTGAAAAAGAAATAGTTGACGTTACTGAAAATCTCAGTAACCAACAACGAGAAGAATTGACCGCCAGTGCTCATGTAAATTAATTTTTAAAAAAAAAAGTTAATAAAATAATAATTTTTTTTTTATAAAGATGGCTCTAAGATTGATGGCTTTTAAACAAATTTACAAAGTGTTGGGAATAGAACTGATCACTCAACCATTGAATAGAAGAGTTCCCATGAAGAGACAACATGATAACGAGACTGAAGAAGCTAGTAAGATTTCGGATTTTTAAATAACATTTTTGTTTGAAATTTAATTAAGCTGAAGAGAAAAAGGAAAAAAAAGATGATGAAAAAGAAAATGTTGAAAATTCCACACAGACTAACACCATAAATGATCAAAATAGTCAAAAGGCTTAAACTCATCTTTGTATTAATAATGATTGTTGTTTTTTCGTTCATTTGATCTTTTTTTTTTAAATTAATAAAAAAAATAAAATTTCAAATTTTGATTATTAGTGAGTCTTAAGCTTTGTTTGATTAATGCATAAATAAAAAAATTATTATTTCTCTCAAAATTTTTCAACATATGAAAACATAATTCCGAAGATTAAAAACAATAATAAATTTTTTGTAAAATAGTTACGAATGTTTTTTTTTAACTTAATAAAACATTTTATAATTAATTAAGATCTTTTTCTTTATTTAATAAAAAACTAAAAAATAAAAAAAAATTAATTTTTCTTTTGCTTGAAATTTAAAAAAAATCAATCTAATTATCTTGAAAAATTTAGTTTAATTAAAATTTTTGATCATTTAAATTTTTTTCAAATGTTTAATTAATAAGTGATCATTGAGTGTTGTTGATGAAAAAAATTTTTATTTTGAAATTTGTAAAATAAATGATGAAAATTATGAAAATAACAAGTTTTTGTTAAAATGTACAGATTCTTTTAGAAATATATGATTATGACCATTTATTATTATCTTCTTAGAATAATTTAAAGTAATAAATTTATTAAAGGCATAGGATTAATTATAATAGATAATAAAGATGAAATCAACTAGATATTTTTATTAACTAATAGATAAAAAGACAAAACACTATATAAAAATATTTTTTACTAGATAAAGAAATTATTTGATAGACAAGAAAATAAAAAAAATTCTATATAAAATAAATGAGTACTTATTTTTTTATTCTTTTATTGCGCGACTCATGAACATGTTGACTGCTAGGTCCGGTGTTCTCGGAACTAGTCGTATTTGAAGAGTCGATGTCGGGATACATTATTTTTCAATTGTTTTAGTAAGCAACTAGTAAAATAAAGTATAAAATATATATATAATAAAATATTGAGTAACTTTTCAATTATTTCTAGTTAATTAATAAAATTATATAGCATTTAAATATTATGTGTTTATTAAATTATTCAATTTCATTATTTAGTAAGGAATTCATGATCGTAGCAAATTTTAAATAATTGTAACGTTTTAAGTTCAGATTTAGAAATTTTAATATGATAAATAATTATTAAAGTGAATGAAAATAAAGATAAGACATAAATGGACCGGATAAACGAGAATTTTTAAATTGTTTCAATTGTTCATTATTTTTGAAAAAAGTAACACATAAAATTGGTGTCCTGAAATTAATTCTTTCATTTTTAATATTTTAGCGAAGATGTTCACATATTTGATATTCAATAAAAAAAATAAAACAAGGCCTGAATTCTTGAATTTAATTTTAATTCAAGGCTTAGTTTTATTTATAAAATTAAAATTTTATTTTTGAATAAAAAATTAGAACAATTAATCAAGGTATAAAATGGTAAATAGACATTCAGATAAAAAATTAAAAAAAAAACTAATCAATAAAAATGGCTTTTAAATTGTCAATGAATATTTTGGTGGTTTTCTGTGTATTTGTTGCAGCATTGAGTTCTTCACTTGGCGAAAAACTTCAATCAGAAGCAAACAATTTACAGTCATCGAATCTACAAGGAGCTTTTGGACATGGTATTGGTTACGGATCGTTTGATTATGGCTATGGTTATCCAAGCTATGGATATGGTTTGTATGACTATGGAATAGGATATGGTTATGGCGCAGGATATGGCTATCCAACATATGGATATGGCTATGGCTATCCAACTTATTACAAGAGAAAATAGAGAATTATAAAAAAATATTTAGTTCTTTTTTTAAATGTCAATTTAGTAGGTTAGTTAAAAAGTTAGCTTTAAAACAATTTAGTTTTTGTTTAACTATTAATTTATAATATTTATAAAATATAATTAATTTAGTTTGTGTTGGTATTTGGAACAAAATAAAAATTTAAAATAAAATAAAAATTTTTGTTTTACAATATTTAATTATTACTAAAACTAGAATTTTTTATCATACTCATTTGATCATAAATGTTTGCTGTTTTGATGACTGCATGGAAGAACAAAATTTTTTCTTCAAAGTTTTATTTAATTTTCTTGTGCTTAATTGTTATATATAAGATAGATATTTTGTTTATTATTATTAGCAGTTTTAAGTACAGCAGCAAGCATTGACGATACCCAGCACTAAAATTAACTAATCTTTGAAAATTTGAAATATTATTTTGATGGCTTATTATAGAAGAAATGAGTTGCTCTTCTAAAAATCAAGTTAATTTAATTTATTTTTAACTATTTTGTAACTTGGATTTTCATGATTGTTGATATTACAGTAGGTTTCTAAGATAAGTTGATAGCTTGCTTGAGCACATCCTCTAGAGCTGCGCTAGAACAGAATAAATATTCTAGAGTATATTCTAGAACTGCTTAAGCAGACTAGAGCAAGTGCTTAAGCGATGCTCTTGATCTGCTTTAGCACTGCTCAAAACAATGTCCACTTATTTCTGAAACGTACTGTATGATATGTTTATTGAGTCTATTAAGTCAAGAAACATGTTTTTTATGTGTTGTGAACAGAGTTGTTTAAAAATCCCAAATAAAAAAAATTAAAAAAATAAATCCAATACTTGGTTTGCTTAAATAATAACCACCTAAGATGACAAAAATATAATTTATTTGTCCTAAACTAAAACCTGATAGATTCCCGATGCTTGTTATTTTGCTGAGTCTAATTTAAAAAAATGTTAGAGATTAAAGATTTTGACTCGGAATTTTGAAAAAAAAGTCCGAGTCAGGACTTTAAAGACCTTAAAAACCTGGACTTGACTTTAGACTTGTGACTTTTAGACAGCAACTTAATAATTTTTTCAATTTCTTCATACATTTTGTTTCATCTTTGAATAAAAATCACCAAAAAACTAATTTAAAAATTAAAGTTTTTAATTCTTTTTTAATTTATTTTCAAAAAGAAGTAATATTAAATTAAAAATTTATTTTAATGTTAAAATAAAACATTATATATTTTTGTAAGATATTTACAAAAAATGAAAAATTATTAGAATTAATCACGGCTACGACTTCTTGATCGACTTCTTTCGCGTCTACCACCACCGTTGTAACGATCACCTCGAAAGCTATTACGACCCATGTCTCTCTCGTCTCTACGGCCAAAGTCACGTCTTCCGCCACCGCCTCCACCGCGTCTATTTCGACAATCTCTTGCAAAGTGTCCTCTTTCGCCGCATTCGAAGCATTCAGATGGTCGCCCGCCGTCTCTACCTCCACCTCGGCCTCCTCTGCCACCGCCACGACCACCAAATCTGTCTCGATCTCTTCTGTCTCTTTTTTCATCTCTTCCTTTGGCAAATTGAACTAACATTGATGCACCACACATGTCTCTTCCATTTTCCGAGTTTAACGCGTCCTTTAATTTAAGTATTCTAACTTTTCTTTCTTTTTTCTCAAGGTAATTAATTAGAAAAAATAACAACTTCTGCATCTCTTTCGTCCTCGAACTCAATGAAAGCAAAAACTGGACCAAAGCCTTTGTTTTTTAGCTGGCACTGTTTGATTGCACCATAGCGCTTGAAAACTGTTTCTATTTCTTCTTGTCTTGCATCTTTATTCAAATTGCCAATGTAGAGCTCTGTCTTGGGCATTTTGTAAACCTATTCAAAATATTTTTTTTTTAAATAACGTTTTAATGTTTGAATGACTGTTTTTATATGGATGAGAGAGAGAGAAATCCAAAATGGAGCACGCTCTATAAATTCTTCATTCAATGTAGATGTTAGAAATTAAATTTTAGACATATTAACATTTTTAATAAAATTTTCAGATCAGACAATTTAAATTCGACACAACTAGTTGAACAATTTTTGACTTATTAGTTCAGCTAATAACTAAATAATTAAAGAAATAACCAAACAAATTTAAAAAAAAAAAGAACCAGTATGATAAAAAATTAAATTTATGAAAAAAAAATAGCAAAAGGTGTAAAATTAGTTACACAAAATTCAAACCCTTATAACTAAGCATGGTAAAAGCCAAATAAAAAAAATTTTTTGAATTAATCCTTATTTTATTATCTGTAAAAATTTTTTTTTGTATAGAGACAGCATATTGTTGTCAGCTTAAAATTTCAATTTTGTCTTAACACCCAACATCAGTGATTTTAAAATGTCTGAATCAATTATTTTTAAACAAGATTCAATACGTCGAATCAATTGTTGTTTTGTTGTTGCTTCCCAACCTCCTTCATAGACATTCTGTGTCAAGATATCACAAAAGTGCTCTATTGGTCTTTCTATGAGCACTTGCTAAAACAAAAACATTCCACCCTCAGAAATTACTATCCACATAAGAAATTTTTTTGGAAACTTTTCTTTTCCAGTGAAACGAATATTTTCTGGACATTTTTCTTTGTCGTCTGTTTAATACCCAGTATTTCCTGGCATTTCATTAGCAGCAAAAGAAAAATATTTTTCATCATACAAAATTATGACACTTTGCTCTTTATATAGGCATTTTACTAGTTTTTGACAATTTTTTTTTGTGCTTTGAGTCGCTTGGTTTCATTATACTTTGGTGTTTTTTTACGTTTTCGATAAGAAATTTTTATTATAGCAAATTGTAAACTAATGTAAGAATAATGAACATTGAATTTTCTTCCAAGTTTTCGCTGACTTACACTTATCTTTTGTTTGTAAATTTTTTTAGTTTAGCCAGTTTTTATTTGCTCCATTATGTTGGAGGAGCAGAATATTTTATATTCCATCTTTCTGCAAACGCTTTTCGGCTTTTGAAATATTTGGATTATTTATAAAAAATATTTTCAGCCTTTTTCTCCTAATGTATTGATCATTGTTTCAATTTGAAAAATTCTTAAAGTAGCAAATTTAAAAAAGATATTAAAGGATTATTTTATTGACTGTAAATACAAAGATTTTTCAAAGTGATGTTTAAAAAAGTTCACTGGGTTTAAGGTAAAACTGAGACTTTTAATGTGAGTTCAAAGTGAGTTATTAAAATGGTTTCAATAAAATAAATATTAAATATGGGTTATATATTTTATTTTTGAAATAATAAAAAAGATATGTCCTTGTTTGAGTAATTTTAAAAAAAGAAAATGGGTTTATGTAAAAAAATGCCTATAAATTCTAGAAATATTTTTAAAAGATAAAAATATTCAAATTAAAATCAATTAAATAAAATAATAAAAAAATCTAATAAAAACTAATCAATAAAAATGGCTTTTAAATTGTCAATGAATATTTTGGTGGTTTTCTGTGTATTTGTTGCAGCATTGAGTTCTTCACTTGGCGAAAAACTTCAATCAGAAGCAAACAATTTACAGTCATCGAATCTACAAGGAGCTTTTGGACATGGTATTGGTTACGGATCGTTTGATTATGGCTATGGTTATCCAAGCTATGGATATGGTTTGTATGACTATGGAATAGGATATGGTTATGGCGCAGGATATGGCTATCCAACTTATTACAAGAGAAAATAGAAAATGCAGGAATTTATTCTGAATTTTTTTTTTAGATTAGATAATTTTATTTGAAAAATATTTAAAATTTAATACTAATAAAACTTTTACTTGAATTTTAAAATTTTTAGCTGATCAGCATCTAATTTTTTTCAAATGAATGAATGGGTAAAAAAGTACATACAGCAGGCGTAAAGAATTTTTTTAAACCAAAATTATCAAATAACTCATACAAAAAGAATTATTTAGATATAAAATATTTGATAGTTTAAGAAAAAAAGTTAATTCAAATATCAATTTAGATATGTAGTTTATGATAAGTTTCTAGATTATACTTTTTTCATGACAGTTCATATAATTCATTTATTATTTTAAAAAAAAAATTTTAACAATAAATTTTCAAATTGATTTTTGAAATATTTAATATTAACTATTGAAATTGCTTAAATTGCTGTAATTTTCTTCAAAATTTTTAATCATCAAATCTATTTTGTCATAAAGTTCAATATTTGTAATTTTGTCCATCATTTCAGCTATATCTAATAATTCATTGAACAAAGAAAATATCAATTGTTTTTTTGATTCCAATTCATTTTTTGTAAATACATCCTTAAATTTATATTTTGAGTAAAAAAAAAAAAAAAATTGCATCAAAAATTAATTGAGATATTTAACTTTTCAATTTGTTAGAAAATAAAGTTTATTTTTATTTTTTCTTAAAATCTAAATTTTTATGAATGCTTTGAATTTTTACCTGTAAATTAACTTTAAATAAATCGAGCAAATTACGACTGTCTTTAATGATTAAATTTGGCAAGGCAGATTGCTCTAGTAATTTCTGACCATAACTTTTAACTTCACATACACCTCTTTCAAGTTCATAACTATGAACCAATTTTTCACTAGACTCAAAATATGACCTCAATCGATAGCAATTTACCAAAGAATAGCATGTTTCTAAATAACCCAACTCTGTATAGTGTGTAGAAAATACAATAAGAATATTTTTTTTATTTTCTTCAATCAAATAATTAATTATATTCTTACACATTGCAAAAGAAATAGCTAAACCCTCGAAATAGTTTGTGTGCTTGCCAAACTCATCAATCAAAATCAATGAATCGTCAGCCAAATTTTCCAATATTTTTTTCATTTCATTAATTTGACACTCAAATGACGAATTCAAAGAGCCACTCAAATCATCAAAATCTCCAGATAGAGACAATATTTTGTTTTTTAAAGAAAATATTGCTTTTTCGGCAGGCACATATGATCCACATTGAGCCATAATTTGCAAATCTCCTAGTTGTCTTAGAAATGTTGACTTTCCACTCATATTAGAACCAGTTAAGATCAAAAGCTGAATATTATTACTTAACTTTAATGTATTGGTTACTATATTTTTATCTGAAACCAAAAACTGATCATTTTTTTCATTGACATTTGAGATTTTTTCTTTTATTTTTTGCAATATTGGATGACTTGCATTTTGTAAAAACATATGGTCATCAAAAATTACTTTGGTCAGACAAGTTGAAGAGATTGAATATTGTGCCAATGACAGAATGAGGTCAAAAAAAGATATTAGGTCTCTTAGTTTATAAAATGCACTCAATTCGTCTTGGACTTTCAAAATCAAATCATCAATAATTCTTTAAAAATAAATCGATTTTTATTTGAAATACAAAAGATTTGTTTTAACCTTTTTCAAATGAATTTCCAACAAATATAAATTTAAATTTAAAATCTAAAATGATTTTGCAAAGATAACTTTTAAGCTAAAAAACTCGACTTTTTAAAGGCTTTAAAACAGTTGTTGTCGATCCATTTAAAAAAATAGTTTAATTTCAGTGATTTTTACTTATTTGATATGAAGTAAATGTCAGACATTGAAGCCTCAAGTCGACTGTTTATTTTGATCAATTGATCTGTAGTAAACTGAATAATGTTTTTTGTTTTGGTTATTTTTAGAAATTCTTTAGGTAAATTTTCCAAAAAATTTAAAGAAAAAGATGAAAAATCTGAAGATACACTCTGGTCTTGTCGATTTTCTAAATAAAACAATAATATAAAATAATTTATATTTAAAAAACATATTTTTTACTTCGATCAATGCCATTTAAATTCAATTGAAAATAGAAACCTCTAGTTGTATTAAAAGAATGCTTTATTGGCAATTCTGTAGATGCACTGAGCTCGCTGGTATATTCTAAAATTCTAGTCAGTTAAAAATGAAATTGATTTTATTTTAAACCAACTTTGAATGTCATAAATAATTTCAGTAAAAGCTCTTCTCGACACATCCAAAAGCTCATTTTTATTTGCCTTAGTTTTTTTTATGATTATTTAATTTGAAAATTTAAATCGAAATTCTTTACTTTGATGGCAAAGCATTTATTTATTTTAAGATTCAAACTACTTTTGTTCATCAATGGGGGATCTTCTATAATTTCATTTATTTCAGTTGCTAAAGCCTCAAATTTTATATCATCATAATAATTCTAAGTTATAAAAAATAAATAAGATAAAAATCGAATTGAAATAATTTTAAAAAATACAGAAAAAATACTCTTGACTCTGTCACAGCTTGAGGACATTATAATTTGTTTTAATTGCTTGGCAAAGTCAACCATAAGTCTCATGTTGATTACACACTTTATTTTGTTTTCAATTGTTTTGCTTTTTTTGTCTTCTCTTGTTTCAAAAAGATTCATTTGCTTAGTAAAATTGTCAAGTTCACAAAATTTCTCAACATATAAATTTAATTGATTCATCAAGTTTGTATTTTTTATCATTTCTTCAATTAGCAAAGTCCTTTCCTCAATTGAGTCGAGGTCTTTTATTAAAGTTTTCATTTTATTGTACAAACGCATCCAAAAGCTTACGAAAAGGTGGCTGAAGTATGCTTGAAATCAATGCTTTAGCACCGCATTTTGTCTTAGTATTATTTAGAATACCATACAAATTAGTGGGACATTTACTATTTTTTGTATTGTAAATCAATTCTAAAAATCGAGCAGTGTTTATGTCAATCAATGTGAGATTTTCATTTCCCTCAATCGATAATCTGACTGAATGAGCTAAAAAAATGTGGTTTTTTGAAAATTCGACATATTTAAAAAGGGCACCACAAGCAGCTAAAGCAAGAGATCTCAAAAAAAAAATTTTTTAAAAATTATGAATAATTTTAGTTTTTACTTGGAACTCAATTCGGTATGAGTTTTGAAATCAAGTTTGCAAATTTTTTTAATATATTCCAAGCCTTTATGAGCATTGAAAAATCTTGACTTTAGATCAATTAATTTTATGTTTTTAAAGCAGTTTGCAATAATATTTCTCATTTTGTTTCTAAATAAACCATTAAAAGGGGATATTGATAGAATTACCTTAAGACTAAGTTAATTTTTTATGAGAAAATAAGCTTAAAATTCAACTTCTTGAGGTGCATGAACTTGTATTTTGGATAATAGTTTGGTATAACTTTGACAGTCGTTAAATTGGGTGATTATTAATGAAGAGTTTTTAGTCTCTAGTAAAGCGTAACCAATCTCTGAGTTGTTTTTTTCAAATAAAGCTAAATTAAAATCATCAATAGTAATATAAAAATATCGATTAGGCAAATCAAGCAAATTAACCTAAAGATAAATCAAAGTCTTTTTTTTCGGCCATTGAATCGTTCATTTTTTTTTGTTCAATTTAAATAAAAATTCACGCTTTCATTATTCTGCAGATTTTAAAAGTTTAAAAAAAATTTTTTTTTTTTCTAAAATCTGCAGATTAAGCTACCTAAGTTCAAGAATCATTGAACAACTTGAGCTCATTTAATAGGATCTATCAATCCTAAATTGCAAACAGGATCTGAAAATACTGAGGAGTTATAACAAAATTATTTAGCAATAATAAATTAAAAAAAAATTAACTTTTGCAAACTTTAAAAAAACTTTTTTTGTATCACATGTAATTTTATTTTATATTATCTTTAATATTTATCAACAATGAAATGAAAGAATAAGCATATAGCCTTAAGATTATTATCATAAATTTAAAGGTAAAAAAGTGTACTCATCAAGCGCGAAGAATTTATTTGAAATCAAAATTATAAAATAACTCAAACAAAATGAATTATTTAGATATAAAATATGTGATAGTTTGAGAAAAAATTTAAATGATATTTCAATTAAGAAATTTGACAAGACTATAATTCGTTGCTTTAATGGTGAGTTAGGATCAAAATTCAACTCATTAATAGTTTGCTATGATGATACGGGATAAATAGTTTGTTTTTTTTAAACAAACTAAAACGATTAATTTATGAAAATAAAAGCTCTCAAAAAAATTTTATAATTCAACTTTATCAATTAAAAAAAAGTCAAAATTTTATTGTAAAAAAAAAATATTTTTATTTTATCTAATTGATTAAATTGATATAATTTTCTTTAATTCTTCTTTTAAAGTATATTAATTTCTCAAATGAATTCATTTATAATTTTTATTTGTTGACAAACTCGATTAAACAAAACTGATAAACAAACGATTAAAAAACAAAATTTTAAATTTAAAATATTTTTATTATGTATAAATTTTACATTTATAATTTAAGACAAAAAATGAAATATATTTATTATATTTAAGTAACCACAGATAATTATATATGATTTAAAATAGCACAATTTTGCTATCAATATGCAGAGGGTTTTATTTATTTTATAAAACAAGTTTTTAAAGATAATATTCAATTTCATTATTCCATACTGACATCATTATTATTAATGCTGTTATTGCTGTTATTATGTCCGTTTTGACTTCGGTGATTGCTAGTTGATCTGGTTCTTGACCTTTTATCTGGTGTTCTAGACCTGCTTTTTTGATATGATCCACTTCTAGAACTAAATACAAAATATAAAAAATAAAAAAATAAAATTTAAATTACCGTTTATCATAGCTAGCATCACGAGATCGATCTCTAGATCTATCTCTGGACTTATCTCTTGATCGGTCTCTGGACTTATCTTTTGATCGGTCTCTAGACTTATCTCTTGATCGGTCTCTGCTTCTATTTCGTCTTCTGCTACTGTCATCCCGGCTTCTATCACGACTATGGTCTCTTCTTCGGTCTCTTGACCGACTTCTGTCTCTACTGCGATCTCTTCTTCGACCATATCGTCTATTTCGACAATCTCGGGCAAAGTGGCCCCTCTCACCACACTCATAGCACTCAAGTGATCTTCCGCCACGTCCACCGGATCTTGAAAATCCGTTTCGGCCATAGCCAAACCGGTCGTCTCTCCTCTCTCTTCTATCTCCTTTTCCTTTGGTGTATTCAACAACCATCGATGCACCACACATGTCTTTTCCATTTTCAGCATTTAATGCATCCTTTAAAATAAATATAAAATAAAATAGATAAATCACTAATTTATTACTTCAGCATCTCGTTCATCATCAAATTCAATAAAAGCATACACTGGTCCGTATCCTTTATTTTTAACTTCGCATTTGCGGATTTTTCCATACCGTTTAAAAACACTCTCAAGTTCTCGTTGAGTAGCATCTTTGTTCAAATTACCAATGTAAAGTTCACTTTTTGGCATTTTTATATCTTTACAATCAATGCTCTTCTGTTATTCTTCTTTTTTTTTAAATTTCTCTTTTATTTTAAGTAAAATTTCTTTTTCAAATACAAAAGCTAAGATTTTATACTTAGAACAACAGACTTTTAAATTTTTAACTGAAATATGAATGTATTCTTACATGTTTTTTTATAGTTTGACTTAATATTAACGAATTTTTTGTCTTAATAAATACAAAATCATTTTTATTTAAATGGATAAAAACCAATGCATCTTACACTAATTTGATTGAAATAAAATTATCAATTAAATCAATAATAGCCTTAATAATATAATTAATTAATATATCACTTATAAAACACTGAATTATTTATTTGACGTTATAGTAAATAAATTTGTTTTTTTTTGTTTCGAAAATTTTCTTTGCTTAATGACAACAAACTTAACTTTTTGTAAGCTTTACCTTTCCAGAATGATTTTTAATGATTGCTTGGATAAACATCGTTTAAAATAATTTTTTTATGTAGGCAAATGTATTTTACTTAAATATTTTTTACAATTTCTTCGATTTCTAATCGAATTTTCAAAATAAAATTCAAATTAGTGTCAAATACCAATTGCATTTTTTCATTATTACCATAAGCATTTATTATAACTTTTCCCTATTGGTTAAAATGGGGTCAATAGAGCTGAAAATTTGGATAGATTTAAGTATAAATATTAAATTTTTATTTTATTTTTGCTTTAAAAAATATTTTAAAATAAATTTATACAAAATCACGCTTATTCAACTAAGATTTTATTTTAACTTTCAAAATTAAAAAATAAATACTATTTAAAGACCATAGAAAAAAAAATGATTTAATAAATAGTTGCATCAAACGTCTATGGAAATTAGGCTAAGTTAATTAAAAATTTAAGAAATAGATTTTCTTTCAGAGATTGATTTAGTATTCTAAATTTATTAAATTAGTTAAAGTTAAATTTTTATAATTTTTAAAAGTTAACAGATCATGGTTAGATTATTATGAATGCTTCCTTATCTAGGGTCAAATAAATTTTAAGGAACTTTTTCATATGAATTTTTCTATAGCTTTATTATTTTTTTAATAATAAATTAATAAAAAATAAAATGTTTAGATATATTTTAATTTGTTATATTAGTTATTATATTTTTTTTTTACTTTTTTGTTTTTCCCTAGAAAATTTAACATTAACTTTTTAATAAAAAAAAAATAAAAATTGAGGAATAAAATCAAAAAAGTAAGTAGGCTATGTTAAGTTTTTAGAATGAACGACTTTGAAGATGTTAAATGTTAATAAATTATTAAATTAATAAGATGCAATAATGAACCAGTTAATTTATTTAGTTATTTTTTGTGTGTAATGAGTTGTCCGCTATTCTCTTGAATAAAATCGATCAGGTAATAACAAAAGGAAAAGGATAAAGAAGGAAAAAAATCCATGTGTCAAATCCGATTCTTTAAATGACTCTCTTTGATTTTTTACTAAGTTATAATTCATTAGTCCGAAAAGATTAAAACTTGAAATTGTAAAGTTAACATTAAATAAAGTTAAATTTTAAAAATTTTATATTAACATATTCACATGATTCTTCATTTTTTTAAACTGACTATATACTACCAGAAGTGCCAAAAAGGGCCAAATGACTCCTATTGAAATTTTTTTCAATTTGAAAGCTTTGATTTAGTTTTTTTTTTAAAATAAAATGAATAATACTAAAGCCCAAAGTTTAGATGATCAAGAAAACAGTTCTTCAAAGCGTGTTAAGTGTCAAATTCGCCTTTGCAACAATAATAAAACTAATTTAATCTGTACAAACTGTAATAAATCTATGCGGACAATGTACAACGGAACGTGTGATTATTTGTAAAAAATTTGAGAAATAATTTTTATAGGAATCTTTTTTTTTATTACATGATTTAAAATTTATATATGATTAATTTAATATGTTTTTTTTCGAATAAAGCTTTAAAACATCTTTAATTTTAAAAAGAGTCATTTGACCCCGTTAAGTGCTTCAAGTATTTTTTTTTTGGTGCTTCTAGTGTTAACTTAAGTGATTGCAAATTGGGATTTAAAATAAATTAAAAAAATATTATACATTGTTGGCCTTACTCCTTTGAGGAGTATTATTAATAAATACGCTGTATAGTAAAATGGTAATTACTGAGCCTTGATGAAAGTCTGCTGTAATTGAGTATTCATATTAGCTTTGTTTTTAGGGCAACGATTGAAAGACCTTTTCAACTTACCCTTCGCCACATACTAGTATAAATTTGAAATAATTTTGCAAATTGAAATTTTAGATTTTTTTATAAATCAAAAATCAATTTTTAAAAAATATGTCTTCTCAAATAATATAAATATTACCTTAAGTATTTTTACCCGGTCATAGAAAGAAAAACTTTATATTTATCAATAGATTGCATAATTTTTGAGAGTTTTTAATTTAAAAAAAAATATCTATCATTGTTTTTTGAATTTTTTTCAGCTGAAGTGTTTTTTTTGGCTAAAACCAATTTATTGATTTTGAAAACTAAATATAATGCTTTTTATTGTATATTTAAAATACAAAGCCTCAACTACTAGTAATTAGATTACTATCTTCTATTGTATAATTTTAATTAAAAAATATTATAAATTTTTTTTTTAAGATTGTATTGTATTGTGAGCATTTAAATAGAATATTACAAAAAATCATATTTTATTAATTTAGAAAAAAAATATTTTTAAAATGCCAAAAGCCGAACTTTACATTGGGAATCTGGGCCGTGATGTATCTCGCCGTGATATTGAGAACATTTTTGATAAGTATGGCAAAGTGCGTCGATGCGACATAAAAAGTAAAGGACTAGGTTCAAGTTATGCTTTTCTGGAGTATGAGGATGAACGAGATGCAGAGGTAGATATCAGACTTAGTTAATTAGGCCAATTTTTTTCCCATCACAATTAACCTCTGATTATTTTTCCATTTTTTAAACTGTCTAAATGATTAAGGACGCTTTGAGATTGGAAAATGGTAAAGATGTTTGTGGGAGTTCAATGGTTATTGAATGGGCAAAATCAAGAGAAGAAAAATTACGAGAAAATAGACTTAAAATAAAGAACAGGCGAAGAGATAGATCCCGGGAATGTTTTGAGTGTGGCAGAAGAGGACATTTTGCTCGAGAATGCTCTGATAAAGACCGACCTAAGCGGAACAGCAGGTCGGAAAGAGATAGAAAAAACAGAGAACATCCACGTTCAAGGTATTGAAGAAATATTATCAAAATGTTTAAAATCTTAAATTTTTGTAGGTACAGGTCAAGCTCTAGATCAAGAAGCAGTTCTAGACGAAGGTACAGATCAAGATCTTGAGAAATTTGTGATCAAATAAAAATCAAACTGTTTCATAAGAAGGATAATAAAATCATTTTTTGACTTAAAAAAAAAAAATTTCACCGGTTAGAAATTCCAAAATTACAAGTCGTTTATTAAAAGTTTTTAAAAATAAATTTTTTGTCAATATTCTTCAGAAGCTTTAATTGTTCTTGATTCCTCTGGTCTCATTTAAGTTGTTAGATAAATTTTAATAGAGATTTTTTTTTAAAAAATCATATTTTTTCATATTTTTAAAATTTAACTAGAAAATATCAACTAAGATAAATATACAGAAAGAGTTTTTTTTTAGAATAAGCGCCAAATAGGATCGTAGAGACAAAACTTACAAAAATTATTAACCAAATTGAAATTTAATCAAAAACTTTTCAATTTCAAAAATGAGTTTGAATTTAAACGATGAAACGTGGTCTTTTGAGGATCAGAAAATCAAATCTAACATTATGAAGTTGATCGAATTAAAACTAGAATTGGCTGATTTGGAAAATTTAAAGAATCATAGAAATTTTATTAAAAATTCAAATTTACTCGAATCACTAAAAAAACTTGAGTCTTATCATGAGAAAAAATTACAAATGTTTAAAAATCGAATTTTGTTTTTTGAGAGTTATTTGATTAACAATCTAAACAAGACAAAAACAGCTACACGCATGGCCAATTCAAATCGTTTTCTGTGCGAAGAAATCTCTGAGCAAAAAGAAACACTTCAAATTGAAATACAAAGCTTAAAGGAAAGAACAAACGCTTTGAAGAAAAAATTAGATAAGTATCAAAAGTATTATGACTTCGTTCAAGACACGTTGACTCTCTTTTCTACTCATCAATTTACTGATCTACCGCAAATAGTCAATAGATACAAAAGTTTAAAATTAATTTTAGATGAAAATCAAAATATGCTAAATCTAAGTTCTGATAATTTATTGTTAGTCAAAAGTGAGCTTTATAATACTATTCGAAACCATTCGGATTATATTCTCAATTTATATGCAAAAAAATCACTTACTGAGCAAGAATTTAAAAAAATTTGTCAAGATGCTTCTTTCAAAAATGAGACTAGTACTAAAAACATGCAAATCTCAATAGACAGATTAGAAGAATTCGATTTGGTATTAAAATCAATTGATAATCTTTATAAAATGAGTTTAGATTTTTCTAAATTGTATAATAAAGATAGTCTTGATAATTTACAGCGAGAAAATGATAAAAAATCTTTTAAACAACTCATTTTTGATAAATTAGCTATTTTAAAACAAAATATAATGTATTTAAATGAGCTTTCAAAATAAATTATTTATTATTTTTTAATTATTTTTACTAATTTTAAATTTAGTATTTTTAAAAAAAAATTATTTAAAAAAAAATAAACTAAAGTCTAAAAATTTTTATTTTTTTTTTAAATGATATATTTACTTGCTCTACTTAAAATAATTACTCGTACTCTATTGAAAAAGTAGATTGCTCTCTAATAAATTGTACACTATATTTTTTTATTTATTTATTTGTTTTCGCACCGAGCTAAAGCTCTTTCAGATTAATATAAAAAAATTAAAATAAAATAAATAAGTAAAGTATAATAAAAAAATAAAGTAGATTAAAATACATAAAAGTTAAAATTAGATATATTGAAAAAGAGAGTTACAGGATACATATTTTTAAAAGTTTGATTGTTCAGCAAAAAAAAGAAGAAATAGTTAGAGATACCTTGACTCGAAACCTACTTTATATTCTTTAACCAGCTTAACAACTAATGGAACAGAGTTACTTAGACCAGCCCTAACATATCTCTCGCTCAATTCAAAAAGTCGAATCGAGACGGTTAATAATTTAAGTTTATTTAAAGCATCACGATGTAAAATGTTGGAGAGAGTATCAAATTTTAGTATTAAATTCTTAATACTTTATAAACGTTCTCTTAAATAAAAATAATGTCCTCTTATAAATTTTGTTAACCTAAACTAAATAATTTATCTACTTAAATTAATGAACTTGCTATTCAATCTTCCATTTCCAACTTTTTAAATTCAACTTTTATTAATAAATTAATACAATAAAATTTGAAAACATATTTGCCTTTAACTAAAATTAAAAATAACCAAATGGATTCAACAGCAGATTTCGAAGAATGTTCAACATATTCCTCAGCATCAGAAATTGAATCAAATGTAGGATAAACTTCAACTAAAAGACAAAGAACATCCGAAAATTGGAGATTTATTCAAAAATTTGAAAGCCATCAAGCAGCTATTGAATGGATAGAAAAAGAAAATGGGCCATTAATAAACATAAAAATTAAATTTTTATTTCTTATAAAATTGAACTTTACTTAATTCTAAATATTGAATTCAATAAAATTTAAAAAAATAAATTGCTTCTTTCTTTCCTTTATCGTTACACATATTCATTAACTTAGGTTGACAAAATTATTTATTTAAGGAGAGAAATTCTTACTAAGGCTTTCTTAACAAAACAAAAAAAAATAAAAAAAGAGTAATTTGATTTCAATTTAATCATGTGACTTACACAATTATGAAAACATTGAACTTTTAATTCTATTTAGAAAGACAAAACCTTACTTTCTTTTTATTTTTTTTCATCACCTTCGCGGTGTTTACTGAATAAATAATAATAATAATTAAGGAGAGAAATTTATTAATAAAGGACATCGTTCATTAATGTAAATGTCATTAAATTGGAGAATTAAGTATCTCTTCACATTAAAATTATAATTAAAAAATAATCAATATCAGCCGGTTTCTAAAAATTTCTTTTTTAAAAAGTTATTTATTCATTTTTTAGGACATGTTATAAAAATAAGACATTGCTTTTTCAGTATTTGGTTTTTACTCACATGTTATTATTTCATTTAGTATAACATATTAGTAAATTCAAATAATTACGTTATTTTGTGAAAAATTATAGAAAGATCCACCTGATTATTGAGGTAACCAATTCAGTTTTATTTTCCTACTGTTGCTTGTTATCACAGAATTTTATTGCGTACTTTTTTGTAAATTTAATCATCTGTGGATAACCTAATTTTTTTATTTTTTAACAATAAATCAAAATTGTAGAATATTTGTAAAAAATTTTTAAATTAAAATTTACAAATTAAATTTTTAAACAGATCATTCTTTAAAAAATGATTTGTTACTTCTTCCATTTTTTTAAATATTAGCCTTATTTTAAATTAAGAGAATACTGTTTTCATATTTTTTTGATTTAAAAAATTCTAATCTAAAAATTCTAATCTTAAAAAATTTATTCAAACCTAAAAATTTTTATGTTTAAATAATACAAAAATTTATCATGTTTATTTAATCACTCTTCTACATCATTTACTTCTGGGTATTCGTTTTCACTTCGATTGACGCTTGAAGGTTTTGCCGGACTTGGTGATCTTGATTCAACACTTGTTTGAGAAATACTTCGGGATCTTAATAAAAATGTAATACTTATTCAAAAAAGAAGTTCTCTAAATTAATTTAATTACTTTCTATCAAGAGATCGGTCTCTAGACTTATCTTTTGATCGGTCTCTGCTTCTATTTCGTCTTCTGCTACTGTCATCCCGGCTTCTATCACGACTATGGTCTCTTCTTCGGTCTCTTGACCGACTTCTGTCTCTACTGCGATCTCTTCTTCGACCATATCGTCTATTTCGACAATCTCGGGCAAAGTGGCCCCTCTCACCACACTCATAGCACTCAAGTGATCTTCCGCCACGTCCACCGGATCTTGAAAATCCGTTTCGGCCATAGCCAAACCGGTCGTCTCTCCTCTCTCTTCTATCTCCTTTTCCTTTGGTGTATTCAACAACCATCGATGCACCACACATGTCTTTTCCATTTTCAGCATTTAATGCATCCTTTAAAATAAATATAAAATAAAATAGATAAATCACTAATTTATTACTTCAGCATCTCGTTCATCATCAAATTCAATAAAAGCATACACTGGTCCGTATCCTTTATTTTTAACTTCGCATTTGCGGATTTTTCCATACCGTTTAAAAACACTCTCAAGTTCTCGTTGAGTAGCATCTTTGTTCAAATTACCAATGTAAAGTTCACTTTTTGGCATTATAAGGCCCTATCAAATTTATTCTTATAAAATAACATTTATATACAAGCTTTTTTTTTTAAATATTTTTCCGGGTTCAATAGTTTAAACTCAATATAAATTAATCAGCCATTTAAAAAATGTAAGAAAATTTTGAACATAAAATATATAAAATTGATTACTTCTTTTTATAATATTAAACCAAATTTTGTCTGATTTTTTTCTAAAATTGTGACAATGATTTTTTAAATAATCAACATTAGGATTTGTTATTATTTAAAAAAAAAAACTAATTATATTAAAGGAAAAATTAAAATATTGACAAAAAAATAAAAAATTTATTTTTCAAATACTTTATAAAAGCGTATCAAGTTTGAAAGCGCATATTTTTGACTACTAACGTAATCATCCGGATTGAGTGGCATGTCTCTATTTTAGTTACATGTTAAACTGTCAAAATTAAAAATTCAATTTTAGTGACATGTAATAAAAAGTTAATACATTTTAAAACTATTACCAATTGTTATAGCTTAAATAAAATTCTTCAAAAATGTAAAATTTAATTATTTTACTATGTTAAAGTCGGATGTTTTTTTTAGCATAGGTCAAATTTATTCTTTTTTAAGACATTAAAATTTAACATTACTTTTTTTAAAACCAGCGCTAATTTTTTAGTAACATGTCACTAAATTCGGATAATTACGTTATTTTACTTAATGAAACCAATTTTGACTCAGAATTTGTTAGGCAAAATAATTTTCAAGGTCTAAAAGTTTGGCCAATTTCAAGGCCAATTTTTGGTTAGAATCAAAGATTATGAATCTAATAAAGAAATTAATATCTAAAAACTAAAAAAAGATTTAAATTTTTTTAAATTTAAGAAAAAAATAATCTTTCAAAGCTACTTAGTAAAAGATAAACTTTTCTTTTTATTTACGAGATAATTTTGATCTAAAAAAACTTCCAATTTTAAAATTTTTAATTAAAATAAAATCTCAACAGTATCTAAAACCATTCAACAGTCAATCTATTATTCAGAAGTCCTGACTTTTTTTTTTAATTTTTTGAAACAAGTCAAGCTAGTTATTTTTGAAAAATATATTCTCAAGTCCAAGTCATACTTTGACTTGTTAAGACTTTTTTTTCCTGAATTTTATACAAGTCTGGTAAAAAGTTGTCTTTGTTTTTATATCTTTAAATAGATTAATTTAATTATTTACAGTTATAAAATACTTGAAAATTAGACAAAAAAAATGAACATTTCAATTTAACAAAAATACATAACACTAAAAGTTCTTCATTTTTTTATTTATGGATGAGAATGGAAAAAATATTTAAAAGTAAATTTTGAAAATAAACACATCATAGATTTTTTATTTTTAATGAAAAAGAATGTATAAAAAATTTTGTTTTCTTCTATAAGTCAGAATAAATCTTTAAGTCAGGTCGTTGAATTTTGAATTTATAAATTCTTTAAACCAAATAATTTCGCATTTATTTGGAACCATTGAAACATTTATATATTTTTTAATTTACAGAATAAACATTTTTAGCATAGAGTTAAGTTAAAAAATTTAAAAATTCTAAAAGTTTTATTCAAAAATAGAATTACGTTTTAAAAAAAAATAATTGAAAAAAAATTTTTATATTAATTTTGTCAAAATGTGAATAAATAAATAAATAACCATAATAAACGTGTTTTAATAAATATTCAGGAATAGCACCTAATATACTTCTTGACTCGCTTTAAAACATGAACAAATTAAACTAACAAAGAGTAAAAAACTAAAATCTAACAAAAAAAAAATTTACAATAAATTATCGTTTATTTTCATTTTAATTTCATTTCCATTCTTCATTTGAGTAATTACTCGTGATAAATTATTTTGACTAGAATCAAGTTCTCTAGATTTTAATTTTGAATTGTGATTAAAATGCAAAAAATTTAGAGGACTCTTTGATTGAGTGCTTGATTTATCATTAGACTGAGGCCTATGAGCCAAATTCCACATAGACTTCTTGTGCAGATCAATTAAACTCTTTTGTATAACTTTAGGAATTTTATGAGGGTCAATTAAATTATTGTCATTTAGAGATTTATTATTGTACAATAAACGAGATCGCTTGTCAGCTAGTCTCAATTTAATTTCATCTTGTTCAGCGCTATCGTCATTACAAATGGAATTAGATTTAATTAAATATCCATCGACCAAATCAGCGACCAATTTTGTTTTTTTTGGCTCAATTAGAAACTCTTTTAATGCTGGCTCTGAGTTCGATTTGGGTATCTCTTGTTTGGACATGTCTAACTTGGAATTATTCAAATAAGCTTGGCTTTCGAGGTTTTTTCGACTCAAACTTTGACTCATCAACGCTTTTAATTGGGCCAAGTATGGCCGGCTGATCAGTCGCGGGGTTTGATTTTGACTCGTGTAAATATTAAAGTTTTGATGATACTTGCGATATTTTTGGTATTTTTGGTAAGAGATGAGCTCAAATCGGCTAGTTTTGGCATTTGTCTCATCTATATAGTATAAATTTGGATAAGCGGACTCAATTTGCTTTTCGAGCAAGTAGTTGTTGCAGTAAATTGAATTGTTTGTTCCAAATGCATCGCTCGGTTCGATGAATGAGTTATTTTCTTTTAGAGAACACGTGTAGGTAGCTGGAGTTACGTTCTGACAGTTGTTTGTAACGTTGTTTTTGCTCAATGAATGGCAAGATTGAGTCTCCATGCTGTGGTTGGCGTTTTTTAAGCTCATATTGGGCATGTCGGCTCGCTCAATAGTGTTAATTTTTTCGTATCGTTTATAGCAAAAAAATATCGAAATCATCCATAAGACTAGAACAAAAAGAAGTACCAAGACCTCTGGTATGCTCATAACATAGTACATTTCTATACATAAAACAAAAGCAGCATCATTTAAGAAAAAATCGTTGCTTTTTTCCTAAAATTTTATTAGATCTAAATAAATTAACTTTTTTTGATTTTAAAATAAAGTTCTTTTTAAAGAAAAAAATATAAATAGTAATTAGTGAAAATATTTTTGATAATTTAGCTTTATTTTTTCGAGTAAAGCTCTTAATTAAATCGAGTATATTTTTTAATAATTGCCAAAAAACTATTGATATATAGTCTTTAGTGATTTTTAAATATTAAAGCCATTAATAAAACACGATTTCTAATTTTGTGTAAATATTTGCTCTTTGGGTCTTTTATAGATATTGTTAACAATTTATAACTTACGTTTTATTTTTTTTAATTAAAATAATTTGTTATAATAAAAGTTTCATTTATTTGATTAAGATTGATAAAAAGTGATCACATTCATTCTTTTATGGTAATCAATATTCATATTTTTTTAAAATTAAATTTAATCAAAAATTAGGAAAATAGAGTCATAAAAAACTAAATTAAGCCTTGAAAATTTTCTAATTTCTGAAAAAAAAATTAATTATTAGTCAATTTTGATTTCAAATTAAAAAAGTTAATGTGAAAAATTACAATATTATTATATTAAAAAATTTTTATTAGCATACTAATTATGAAAAAGATTTTTATGTTTAATTTCTGAAAAACTATATAAGATAGGTTTGAAAAAAATTGTAAAGGTGTAAATGCTACTTCCATTTTATGTGTCCGTTTGTATACTTTATTTATGACTGAATTTTAAATTTATAAAACTTTTCTTTTCTATAAAAACCCTACACCTATCCACAAACAAACACAAAAAAAAATAAGATTAATTTTTTTGATGAAATAAGATTTTTCAAAAATAGATATCAATAGACATGGTTGTTTTAAATTTATTTTAAAATAGAATAAAGATTTATTGAATTTTTATTAAATAATTTAAATGATTAATATTTAAGAGCCGTCTGTAAATACACATAAAAAAAAACTAATTTATTAAAATAAATTTAAAAAGTCCTAGTTATAAATGGTCATACAACGACAGCATGGTACAAAATTGTTTATTAGATTTAAAAGATGAGTTTGACAAATAAGAACTCTTTACATTAACTAGTCCAACCACACTAGAAAAAATTCATTTTGGAGTTGAAGAAGATAAAATGAAAACAAAATGCCTAGTTTGTAAAAAGATATTCGAGGCAAAAATAGGAATTAAAACACACATGTGAAGATGTGTAACAACCCAAAATGCCATTGCAATAGATTCGACTTAAAAATCCTATTTTTCTTTTTTATCTAATCATTTAATTTAATTTAATTTAAAATATATATATATATATATATATATAAAGTAATTCAGAGACATATTACTGTAACCCACGGTGTATGCGATAAATTATGCCATTTATATTTTTTTAATAAACTAAACTAAAGGTTCTTTTCAAAATAGTTAAACTCAATTTTCTATTATGAGCTTAAGGGCCGAACTTAGCTAAGCTAAAACTATTAAACTTAATTAATGCCAATCCTATGTGTACCAGTTATAAAATTGTTTAAATTATCGATGTAAAATTGTCTCTTTGTCGCTATGTCAGCATTTAAATGAAAACTTCAAAATATCATCTGCATCAGCAATTTTTTATATGATAATAAGTTAATGCTAATTCCAAAGGAGTTATTAATTTAAATTTAAAAATAAATATAAATTTCTAATTAAAAAAAATTTCCAATCAAAAATTTGTCACCATTTCGAAAGAAATTTTTGCATCATAAATATTAATATTTTAAAACTTTTTAGCTTTTGTTAAAATACTCATTTAATTTGATATAATTTGTGAAAGTTGTCCTAGGAAAAAATTTATTCGATAAGTGAGTTGAGTTTAAAAAAGAATATTTAAAATTGAAGAAAGAAATATATGCAATAATGATTTGTATGGAATGTTCAAAAATCGATGTAGGTTATAATTTCATTACACAGTAACTTTGTTTAACTAATGTTGTAAAAAAATTATTGAATAATTTTGTTTTTAATTTAATAAACTAATTAAGATTTTATTATTCAAAATTTGACGGGTATCATAAAATATATTCAGTAAAATATCTAGGATTTCCTTTGGGATTTCTTCAAATCTAATTAAGTCCTAGTTCAAAAACGATTAGTGTTAATAATTTAAATCAAAATGTTTAAATATATTTTATTTAGAAAAAAAAAGATGCAGATTAACAATATATAAATTGATATGTTGAAAGTTTTATCTTTTAAATTAAATCTAATAGACATGATAGTTTTGCTTTAGGGAATAAATTTTCTAAATATAATTTCTGATTAAATTTTCCTGAACTTTGAGTTTATCGTCGCATAAAAATAAAATTAATCTTTTTAACAATTTTATACATTTTCCGCTTTGGTTTAAATATAATGATATATAACAATGGTTTTACTCAAAGCCTGTCTAAAAAAAATTTGATTAATTTCTAAATAATCAGTAGAAATATTAGATCAATTGTAACAAAATATTTAGTCTAATAATTTTTTTTTAATGAGATTTTGACCAAAAATGGATTGGTACAAACTTAATTAATCTAGCTTTAAAATATATTTATCAAAATCTATATTGAACAAAATCGTGATTTATTGTATCAACTATTAGATAAAAAAAAAGTCCAGAGCTGATTATTTAATTTCAATTTGAATTTATTTTATTAATATGAATTGATACCATATAGATTGATCATGAAAGCTCAATTCTAGCGTGAAATGAAAAAAAAACTTATTTTATCTTATGTAATTAGTTTGTGCCAACGCAATCGAAACAATATTATAAAAATTTATATTTTAAGCTCATGCAATTGTTTTATAAATCGCTTTTAAGGAAAATTATTTCACATTGTTATAAAAAAACTTTATGTCCTTACATTGAAGAAGTAAATTTTTTTTCCTCATCAAAATCGGCTTGATTTTATCTTAAAATGCTAATTAAGACTTAAAACATCTGAAATTCTAGAACCAATATTTAAGTAAGAAAAAATCTTACTAAATAACTTTTCAAGCAGAATTATTAGATTAAAATCTAAGCGCTTCAAAATTAATAACAAACAAGCTTGCAACGTAAGAGGTTTTATTTTCAAAGCTTAAAATGATGCAAATAAATGTGAATATGCATGCTACAAGTCAAACCGAATTAAAATTAGATCATTTCACTAGAAAAAAAAATTATTTATTTTTATTAAATAACAATTTAATCAGAATCATTTCTTAGTTTTGCAAATTAAAAAAAATTCTCACAACTTTTTCCGATCTAAAAACTCAAGTTTTTCAACAATGAAAAATTTAAACTTCAGTTTATTAATATCTAAATCTTTGAAAGCATTTAAGCTTATTTTTCTATAAGCATTTCAATCAAAAATTGGAATTTTAAAAAAAAGGAATTTTTTCGATTTATTTTTGACAAGTATTTTAAAACATTGAAATGCTTTTGAAAAAAAAAAGCTTAGCATAACATTTTAAACAGAATTTGTATTAGGCTTTTTTTTGTTAATACTAAAAGAAAAAATAAAATTAAAAATTTAAATAAAATTTTGTGCGTTGATAATTAAATACTAGAAAAGGTCAAATCACGTTCACATTCATCTGTTGAAAAATTAAAAGAAAAAAAATTTCAATAAAATATTGATTTTATATATATGACATATAATAATAATAAGAGTCCAAATGTTTTTGATTGTGTTTTATTGTCAACAAAAACTTATCAAAATTTTCTATATCACCTAAATATTCTCTTATTTACTTTAATATAATTCAAATTAGATTTAAATTGATTCTTAAAAATAAAATTAACAAAATCGATAAAGCGATTGGTAAAATTTTTATAAATTAAAATATCACTAAGATCCTGGAATTCCTATTATTTCTAATTTAGATAAAAAAAATATAAGCTTCTAAGAAAAAAAGAAATCTAAATTTAATCTTGTTAAAATAGTGTGTGTATCATTAAAAAAATTGTCTTTTCTTTATATGGTATAAATCGATATCATATTTCATGTTAATGATTATTTAGAAAAAAAAATAAACTCGTCTTGATAAAAGTGTTGATTTTTATAAATTTGCGTTTTTGGAATAAAATCTATGATAAAAGATTAATTCTTAGATTAAACCGGCAAATATAGCTTATTAAAAATTTACTTTTTAGAGAGAAAAAGAGAGGAAGGTTTTCAGAATGCTTCCAATCAGTAGAAACTTAACTTGAAACTTGAAAAGATCTTCAGAACAGATTTGGCACTGAAGTGATTTTCTCAATGACAGTATTTTGCTAATTCAGAAAACGTTCTGTAAAAATATCTGTAACTAATTCATCTTTTTTGCTTCTTAAACAGATGGTTTATATTATATTCCAAATTCATAGAAAAAAAAGTATAAATGGAATTTTAATTTATGGAAAAATAGTTTTTTTAAAAGCTTCGAGTTTCGTAATCAAAAACCAGTTCCTCTAAAAGGATATAATATTTGTTAAGACTCCTAATTTGCGTGTAAAACAAACAAGTTGATATTAAAAAAGATTTTAAGAAAGAATTAGGAAAGAAATTTTTTGATTTTTTTTAAATAAAATAAAATATGCATAAATAATAAATAAATTTTATATTGTACAGTATTTTAGACTTTCTATCAATAAATGAAATTGATATTTGTTAAATTGAAAAAAAATTAATTTCTGATTATTCAGTGCTAAAATTGCAAACAAATAGGTAAAAACTCTAGGCAAAAATATAATTAAATTTTTGTGGTTTCTGTCTGATTAAATGTTATTTAATGAAATTTTTACTTTTTTTATTGAAATAAATCCAATTACTCGAGTTTTAATTTTTTTAAATCGTTTAATATTAAAAAATGTTAAATTGAAATTTTTAAAATTTTATTTACTGTTCATTCTAATTAATTTATTCTTTTACAGACAAAAGGAATGCCATCTTGTTAAAAGAGCGTAATTAATACAACACAACAATCTATTTCCTTGGAAAGTAATTAAAATAAAATAAATCCAGTGAAAAACCAAAATAAGAAAGTTTTATCTTAATTTTTTTTTATATAAATTTTTTAACATTTTTGAAATAAAAAAAAAAAAACAATGAAATAAAATTTTCCTATCAATTATTGTATTTTTTATATTTTAAGGATATTATTATCGGGATCATTTTTTAAACTTAAATAATTAAATTTTAAATTATAATTTTGAAATTTAAATTAAAAAAGCATAAAAGTTGACAGTATTCTTAAAACAGTTCTTAAATATAAAAAGCACTTTTTAAGCATAAATTTATTATTGCCAAACGATTAGATTTTATTTTTCAACCAAGTATAAATTTAAAAAAATACTTAAATTTAGACAATGTTGATTATTTAATTTGAAAAAAATTAATATAAAATAATATTTTAAGACAAAATCGATATAAATGTTGATGCAATATGCTTCTTTTAATAAAAAAAATAAACAAAAAGTGTTGATAAAATTATTGAATCCAATTAATTAAAAATTTTCAGAAAAATAATTGCCTATGTTTCAAAAACAAAATTTGAAATTTTTTCAATTTCTTTCAATAAACAAAATTTGAATTTCACTAATTTCATTGAGAGGATTTTTATTTTCCTGCATGCTCTTGATTAGTGTTTTTTCTTTGGCAATTATTATAATAAACTAAAAATCCTTTAAAAAATTTTTTAGATACATAGGTGATTTAAAAAAAATATATAGAATTTTTTTCAGATGGAAAATTAATTCAATTCGGATCTTCTTTCATTTCAGTTGTTTTTAGTAGAAATTCTAGTCATGACTTTCATTTATCAGAACAAATTTATATGTAATTCTAAAAATATATTTAGTAGTAGTAGTAGTAAAAAGTACTGCGACCCAAAAAGGGTTAAGCTTTTACAAGCTATAGCAGTAAATACAATTTAAAACTAGTAAAAAAAATTATGATACTGTTAAAAGTCAAGTTTTTGCTTTAATTATGATTAGTTTATTTTTCTCTTTAAATTATTTCATATAACTATATCGTTTTAAGTTATTTTAAAAAAAATTAATTTTAGCAAAAAAGATTCTTTTTTATTTTAGGTTTGAGTTTTACATGGTATCTTTATAAACAAAATAAAAAATAGAATTTTCATGCAAATCGAGTTGATTTAGAAATTTATGTATTGCGAATTAATATAGAATCTCCTTAATAAAATTAATTTCTCTTTTTGAAATAAATATATGAACAATGTACAAACAGGCTTCGGTAAGTCCCTAAAAAATTATTTTAACAAGAATGGAATCATTTGAGAAAAGTTCAAAGACTAGACTAGACTAGAAATTGATCCAAATTGGAAGGGAGTTACAAAAAGGGTACATCAAAAATCCGTGATTAGTCTAATTTTTGTTGCAATTTTAATCAAGTTAATAAAAATTCAATTCATACTGGTCAATATTTTTTATGAATAACTAAATTTTTACTGAAATAAAAAAAAGTAATTATTTCATTTTCTTCTAAAAAGAAAAAGTATTTATTATTTTTCAAAATTTTTCAAAAAAAAACAACCAAAATATTGTTGAAAATTTATTCAATTTTTACATCAAAACAACAAACAAAATTTAAACTAGAAACGCTTCTTTGGGTATGCTTTCTTTATATTCCATGAAAATTTTAGCAGCCTGTTCATAATTCCATTGAGCATGATCCAAACAGCTAAACAAACAAAAACATTAATGTAATATTGTTTATTTAAAATAAAGAGTTACTATTTAGACCACTCTAAATTTAATTTGGATTCGATTGAGAATTGCTGAATCATTCTTGTTTGCTCATCCACAACACTATTTGATGATGTCGACGGTTCAGAAGATGTCTGAGCAGAATCATTTGGTTTTTTATTTTGCTGAAAATATTTCTAATAAAAAATTAGCACATTCGTTAGAAAAAAAAATAAGACTTTTTTTAAAACTTACTTTGTATTGATATCCGGTTATGTTGCTTATCACATATTGATCATTTATAATTGTCATTCTTAAAATTTGAATCAAATATTTTTAAAATTTATTATGAATAATTAACTTACTGAATTTCAGGATCAGGCACGCAAACAAATGATCTGTAAAAACTTCTCAATGGTCTAACCTTATCAGTAGATTTTCCTTCTTTAAACACACCTGTCAGACTGAACGCAATCATATTTGACTATTAATAGAATTAATTTAAATTATAAAAAAAATTATCGGCATTGTGAATTTCAAAAAAAAAAATTTTCCTTTTTTGATAAATCAAAATTTACTAAATTAAAATGTATTTTAAAAAAATACTGCAACATAGTGCAGCAAACTTTGTTGCAGCTTTTTTATTAAAAATAGTTTTCCTGATCTAAATTAAAGACAAAAAATAAAACATCAATAAGATTTTAATTGATTATTGATTTTGATTCACTTAAAAAAAAGAAAATAAAGTTATCTTTAGGAAAAAAAGGTTGTTACACTAAGTTGCAGTATTTTTTTGTGTATATTTTAATTTAGTAAATTTTGATTTATCAAAAAAGAAAAATTTTTGCTAATTTTTGTTTTTGAAATACACAAAACCATTATTTTGAAATATTTCCCTATTTTTTAATTTTATTAAATTCATTGGAAATTATCAAAATTTTTATAATATTTTAGGCTCTATGAAAGTCTAACAAAAATTATCAATAACTAATCTAAAAATTAGTTTAAATTAAATTAGGTTTTTTTTTTAATTTTATTTTAAAAAAATTTATTTTTATAAGTAAAAAAATTAAGGCAATGTTAAATTTTTGACAAATTTTCAATTTATTCTTTTGGCTTAAAAATTTTCAATTGTATTTTTTTAAAATTAAAATTCGAAAGTTTTAATGAAATAGCACTTTTAAAATTTTTAATGCAAAATAACACAGTAAAAATTGATCAAAAATTTAACACTGTATTAATTTTTCTAAAATAAAAATTAAAAAGATTAATTTTTAAATTACTTATATTTTCATTAATAATTTTTTTTTAATTTGTTTTTCTAAAAAATGCTTCAAGCAAAAATTTAAAAAAATTAAAAAAAAAAAAAATCACTAAATAATGAAATAAATTCAATCATTGATTAAAAAAATATTAAATAAAAGTTAAAATAAAATAAAAATCTACCGAAAAATAGCATGAATCGAGTCTAAATGAAGCAGGATCATGTTCAGATGGAGGTAGCTTTGTAATCAAATTAACCGTGTCAATTTTTCCACTATGAAGCAACTTATATCTTTTCTCCTCATGATAGCCTTTAGGAAAAAAAATTATAAATGAAAAAAAAGAATAAAACCAACTTTCTCTTCCAGCTATTCGCTTAAGATTGCGATTATCTCGATAATAGGCGTCTTCAAATCTGAACGACCGATTTGTGCATTGGCTGCTCATATTTAAACAAAGCGAAAAAGTAACCTTAGGGTTATAAGCCGAAAGGAGACCCTCTCGATTACAGTCATAACAATTAAAGTATCTTAATCAAAATCATTATCGTCTGTCTAATGCTAATTGTAAATTTTAGATTAAATTCTGAATTTTACTTTTGAACATAGCCGATTATCATATCAAATACATTGTCAGGCACACAACTGAGTTTACAGTGAGGCCTAGATTCCAATAATGCCTTCTTAATTTCTTGATCAGTTTCTCCAATGCTCAATTTAGTGTTAGCCAGACCCTTAAAGTTTAAGCACTTAGCCTACTCTAAACTAAACCTAGATATTCTAAATATTACCATATCTTTTAAATTTTCGACAACCCGATTCCTATTTCTTTTTATAAGTAAAATAAATTTAGTCTCGATCAAAAAAAGTGCAAGCTATTTTCGCATTTAGCTCTCGTTAAAGTAGATCATGTCAAGACAAATATTAAAATCTCGATTATAAACTGTACCAATACTCGACAAAATTTATCATAATTTATTCATTAAGGGTCAAAGATCGATTGACTAGTTGAAGCTGAACGCTTCAGGTACAGCCGACTCGGCCATATTCAGGCCAGTTAAGTTAGTTAATTTAGGTCCAATCCTCATGGATGACCTGGTATCTTGAATCGAGTCAACTCATGGGACTCGACTGATTCGATTTGTATCGAAGCTCGTTGTCGAGCGGTCAAGATACTGGCTGTTAGTCAAGACCAAGTCGATGTATTTGGCAGCTCGCATCTGAGCACAATATTGGTCTTGATAGATCTAATTTACGAGTCTAAACAAAAAAAAAAGCTTGACACTGCCTATCTTAGATAAAACTAACTTGTTATGAGAGCCCTGCTCGCTAGATCGGGAGTCGCTTATAAAATCTATCTGACTTGCTTAAATTTAAAAATGATTCTATTAAACTTAATTCGAATTATTTTAGTTTAGATGATTATTACGCTTAAGAACTATTTTGCGACTATGTCTGCTTTTATTTGACCATTTTTGATTTAAATTATTGTTGTTATTTGATTGATAATTGTTTTCACTAAAATTTTTTTTATAAAACTTCTCTTAAAAAAAGGTAAATTGAATGAATTTTTAATCTATTGACTGAATTTGCTTGGTTTACTATTTCGGCCTCGTCTTGGCATTTTTCAGCTTTTTGATGATGAAATTTCAATTTTTTTATAATAAATAAATCTATAATGAGAAATTTATATATAAATATATTTTTTTATTCTATAATATTAGCATAAATTAAAAATTAGATTACATTTTTTCTGCATTTAAATGTTTCAAAATTAACATAACAAAATTTCAATTTTACTGTATTACAACGTCATAAATTGAAACACGGCGTTGTGAATTTTCAATCAAAAAAACAAATAGAAAAATTTTAAAATGTAATAACTTTTTTTCCTTGGGTCTAAAACTGGTTCTACAAAATGTAATAAATAGCATGTATCACCGATATTTAATGTCTGCAAAAACTATGCAAATCTGCAAAATAGTATATGCATTAAGAAATCACTAAAATTTAATTGCAGAAATTTTGCAAAGATTAAGCTTTAGGTGATACATGCAATGTATCAAATGATACATTTTGTAGAGACAGTTTTAGACCAAAGGAAAAAAAGTTATTACATTTTAAAATTTTTGTATTTGTTTTTTTGTTCCAAAGCTCACAATGCCTTGAAATACAGCAATTTAGCAATTATTTTAAAAAAAATCCAAATAACGTTATCATCCGAATTGAGTGACATGTTACGCAAAATTGAGCTCGGTTTAAAAAATATAAAAATCAAATTGTTATGACATGTAACAAACTGTGAATACATTTTAAAACTATTAAGAATAGTTAAAGCTTTTATAAAATTCTTTAAAAAAAAGAAAATTTAATTATTTAAGACTGCTAATATTTTCAGATAACAATTTTAGTAAACTCCTGACTAATTTAGTAATAAAAAAATATTTTTATA
>VANL01000375.1:0-37875 GCA_006352455.1 Brachionus sp. 'Tiscar' | reverse complement strand
CTTTCCGGTTCTTCAGAGCCTTTATCGCATCTTCTATTTCTCTTAGGCTTGGCACTTCGGTGTTAATATCGAGGTCAGTGTTAGTGGATGATTTAATATTGTTTAATTAATCGTTAACATTTTTTTGTTTGATAGGATGATATTGCTAAATACCGTAACAGCTGATAGAATATTAAAAATGTTAACTAGCCCTGAACAGGTTGGGCGTTTAAAACGAGCGCTTACAAAAAAACGAAAATACCTCCAAAGAGGGCAGCGTGAATATTGGAACAATAAAACAAGAACAAAATGTTTAAATTGTAATAACTTTTTTCCATAGGTCTAAAATTTGTTCTAAAATTCAAAAATAATATTGATTTGGTCGATTTGGGTACTTTTTCTTAATAAAAATTAAAAAAAATAAAAAAAAGTGTATTTGAGGCTTCAAACCCTCCAGGTGACGCATTATCTCAATACTAAAATTTTAGTTAAGGGCCCATTTTTATTTAATTATTGTAAATTTGTAAGAAAAATTTTGATTTTTAAAAATTCATACTCAGTATTTATTTATTCGTCTTCAGACCTATTTTCTTCTACCATATTAATTTTATCTATTCCCATGTACTATATTACACTTATTAAAACTTAAAAAATAGATTTAATCTAGAAAAATTGTTTTTTTTTCGCTGCTAGCCAACAAATTAATTTGGCTTTGAAATTAAAATTTAAGAAAAAATAAAAAAATTATAATGTCTAAAGAAAAATCTAAAGCGATGTTTTAAATAAATTGTCATTTTCTAAACGAATTTATGCAATTTATTACAAAAATTAACCAAAAATTTACTATGAGATATTTAAAATTTTGATTATTTTAGACTAAAAATTTAATTTAAATAGTTTCTAAAGCAAAAATAATTTGTGTAAAAAATTACTTATGACAAATTGACCACTTTGGTTAGAAAAAGACACTTTTTTCTTTACTTTAAATATATTTTTCAAGTACGGATTTTTTAAAAATAAAATTCTTAAACATTATCTTGTTTCCAAAATAGAATAATTTCAAACAGGTACAGTTGTTATGTTTAAAATGAAAACGTTTTCAAAATTTCAATTCTAAAAATTAATCTTTTACACTTAATAATATTCTATCTAATAGATAAAAATCCATGTAATATTTTACTGATGCAGGCTGTTTCAAGTAACAACTTAAAATGCAGAGAGGAAAGGGTCGTCCTAGAAAAGTTCAAAAAGCCGGTTCGAACGCTAAGAAAAATTCGAAAACTAATGATTGATTGCCTTAAAATTTTTTTTTCTATTTATTTTTCACACTTTCTTATTTTTTTTAGCTACTTAAAAATTTATTATTTCTTTATAAAAAAATATTAGCTACTGAAATAATAATTATTAAAACAACTAGAAACAACAATTTTTTACAAAATGAATAAACGAAATAAATTTTAAAAAATTTAAAATTGACTTGAAAAATATAATAAATATTTTTTTGTAAATTTTAAATTTTTAAAAAAAATAATGCCACGTCAAAAATCAAATTTTAGTATTTTTTTTAAATCAAATATTAATAAAAATATTAAAAAAAATGATTTTTATATTTATGACAGATATTCTTTTGTTAATGCTGCATTAAATTAAAAAACTTAGCAAAACATTTCAAACATTTAAATACAGACTCTTTTAGAATGTTATATACAGCGCTTGTACGGCCACACTAGGATTTTGCAGTAAGTTCTTGGTACCCATATTTAGAAAAAAAAATCGTTCAATTTGAAAAAGTTCAGAGAAGAGCAACAAGAATCACTCCTTTCCTTGGAAATAACGAATATGACAAAAGACTTGAGTTGTTAGAGTTAACTGAGTGATGATTTAATTCAGATATATAAAATCATTAATAGATATGAAAGTGTAAAAATTATTAATGTCATTAACCTTTCTCCAAATCAAGTATACAATTTGAGGAAACACACAAAATGCATGGTAAGAGAAGATGTTCAAAAATTGTATGCATCGTTATCATTTTCTGTCAAATCGTGTAGTTAAAAAATTTGGATAGACTGTCTAAAAAATAGTTTGTTCCAAAACAAAATATATTTTCAAAACTTAACTGAAAATATGGTTTTAAAAAAAATTATATTTACTGCTATAGCTTGTAAAAGCTTTAATCTTTTTTAGGTCGAAGTATTTTTTACAACTATTTAATTTTTTTGTTGTCATATCAATAAAAAATTTTCTAATTAATTCGAATACTATTTTTGAAAAAAAATTTTTTTGTGAAAAAATTTTATTTTAAAAAATTTAGTAAAAAACTTATTCATCAGTGGGAATGTCTTCGAATGAAAAACCTTCGTATTTTCTCCAAGCATAGTAAGCAATTCTGACATGGTAAAAGCCGGGCAGAAATAAAAGAGAACCAATAATAAACAAAGGCCACATGCGGTCAGAATACTTGAAATAAAAAAAATAAATAAAAAAATAAAAAATTTTTATTTTAGTTACTTCGGCATCGATGTGACCGGTGTATAACAAGGCTCCAATTATAATCAGAATCGAGCCGGATATAAACATAAAAAAAGCAATAATTATCGCTTTTATGGGAACTTTTGGCTCTTTGGTCTTAAACTGCATGCTTGTGAACTGGTCCTTAGAGGTGTCAAAGCGTTTGTACTTCATTTTTAGTGCGTCTTTTACTGGCATTCTGTCATTTAAATATCCTTTCATTTAAAGAGATTCTTAGCCTTAAGTTTCTAATTAGAAAAACAAATTTTTACTTTTTTATTATTTTTATTGTTATTAATAAAATAAAAAAATTATGTACTGCATAAAAAAATAGATGTCGATAAATTTGAAATAAATTAAATTTTTATTTTTATTTTGTGTAGTATACAGCTTGAAATGATTGGCAGATGTAAAATAAATCATTTGTTTCGACGAGGCATTGCAAGTGTCTCTCGTTTTCCGGCCGATGTCACCATTGTCGAGGTGGGACCACGAGATGGTCTTCAAAATGAAAAAGCAAATATACCAACGGACACAAAAATTAGATTTGTTGACAAATTGTCACAGAGTGGTCTGCACAGAATTGAAGTAACTAGTTTTGTGTCTCCCAAATGGGTTCCTCAATTGGCAGACGCCAAGCAAGTGATGCAGCAAATAAAGCGCAGTCCGAGTGTGCGCTATTCAACATTGACTCCAAACATTAAAGGATTTAATGACGCATTGGATTCAAATACTCAAGAGGTAGCCATTTTTGGAGCTGCGTCCGAAACCTTCACCAAAAAGAACATAAATTGTACCATAGAGCAAAGTTTGAAACAGTTCGATCAAGTGGTTCAACAGGCAAAGACAAACAATTTGCCTATTCGCGGCTATGTTTCATGTGTTGTTGGTTGTCCTTATGAAGGTTTTATTAAACCAAAAATAGTGTGTCAAGTGGTGGAAAAAATGCTGACTATGGGATGCTATGAAGTATCTTTAGGAGACACTATCGGAGTTGGTAATCCAAACACAATCAGAGACCTGTTGATTGAGTTGAGACGAGTTGTCAGTGGAAACATGAATTTACTGGCGATTCATTGTCATGATACATATGGAATGGCATTGGTTAATATTGTCGAGGCACTTGAACACCAAATCAAGGTAGTTGACTCGAGCACAGCCGGTCTGGGCGGATGTCCATACGCTTCCAAAGGAGGTGCTGCAGTGAGTGGAAACGTAGCTACAGAAGATGTTTTGTATTTACTAAATTCTCTTGGTGTTAAAACTGGTGTTGATATGAACACCATTTTGGAAGCAAGTGAAATCATAACCTCTGTTTTGAATCGAAAAACAAACTCTAAAGTTGGACTAGCTTTGAGTTGTAAAAAAAAATAAATTTCTAAGGCTTTTTTTTTTTAATTTTTATTTACAAGAAAAAAAAAAAAAAATTTTAAACTCGAATAATTTTATTTAAAGGTTGATCTTCTTTACTACTGTCTTGTTTTGATTTTTTGCTTAAATTTCAAAAGTCAAATAATAAATATTAAAACAAGCAATCAAAAAATGCGTTACAGTTTGGGAAGAATAAATTCCTGACAGATACATGTAATCATTGCTGCTATGAATAATGACAAAAATAGTGGAAGTAAAACTACAATTGCTAAATCTTGTTCGCTGAGCATTTTTTTTTAATTTTAAATTTTTTTTAGTAAAGGTAAATTTATTTTCAAGTTGTTCTAAAAGCCAAGCAACAAGCTAATTTAGATATTTAAATTAAAAGACAGGTGCGTTACGTAATCAGTTGCTGAGAATAATATATACCTTTAGTTGACCTCAATAGAGAATTCTAATCAGATAATTATAATTGTACCAGATAAATCAGCATAAAAAAAATGAAAGTTTTATATATTTTTCATTCTTATTTAAATATTTGATATAAATTATGGCTTTTTTTTTTAATTTGTTTTTTTTTTCAAATGGAAATAAAAAAAAACAATAATTTAAAAATTAAAATTGAATTGCACAGACTAATTTGTCATTTAAGAGCCATTATACTATTAAATATAAAAAACATGTTTCCTAATTTGCGGTTTTTGTGAGCTAAAAAAAGGAAAAAAATGTGTTTTTTCTGGTCTAAGTCGTATCTCCTCCGGGGGATCAATTATGACCCGATTTTTTTTCTTTTTTTTTTAATCTAGACAAAATTCTCAACAATTCTATAATGGTTTTTCAATAATGGTTTTACTTTTTTATTTTATTGCTTTATTTTTTAAAAATATTTTGATTTTTTAGGCATTTTTCACGAAATTTTATTTATACTTAGATAAGTTTTTAGTAAAATTTGGAAAAAAAATATCAATAGATTATTGATTATACAAATTTGTTAAAAATCACATGATTTGAAGAGATTTTTAAAAAAAATAAAGCATGCAAAACATGCGAAACATATAATAAAAGCATATTTTATGAAGTCGATGCTTTAGGAAGAAGATTTGATTAAATAATAACAAGTCACAAATGTAATACCATTAACTATTTTTTAAAATAATAAACAGATTGTAAGAGATGATATAATTAAGAATTTCGATTAAAAAACCTTTTTTTTATTAATTTAATACTCTAAATTTGCAATTTTATATTTTTCTTAACATAAAACTTAAATATAAGTATAAGTAAATTATAAGTAAATAAGAAAGGTTTTTTTCCGAAAATGCAGATCTTAAAATTTTGATTCTGACATCGTAACATTTTTCAGCATAAAATGTTAAGAAAAGTTACGGTTTTTTATTTTAGGCTTATAAATGCCAAAAAGAACTGTTGAACTGCTCAACTGCTAGAAACTTCCTGTTGCAAGTGCATTTTATTAACTTAGTTTCGTTCTCTTTGTTTTTTTCAAGTCACCCTTACTATAGGAGTAAAATCCATTTTTTTAACAGTTATATTTGGTCTGTTTTATTCTCTGTGCTTTATTGGAGCAGTGATGTTCTTTGTCTGTGTTTATCCACGATTTGTATTTAATCCTTAATCTTCTATTCATTTTCTAATTAATCTTTTTCTTCCAAGTTTAATTCTAATCCTCTAATGATTAAATAGTATTGAATCATTATTTATGGACGCTTTTGCAAGCCAATCCTCGTTTATTTTGAGTTGATCTCCTTCTTTACCTTTTATTATTATTAGCTCATTTATATAGGCATTTCTTTTGCATATGTCTCCTTTATAGATTTTTTAATTTGCTTTATCTAGTAAGCTTCTTTATAGTTGTTTAATTTGAAATCTTGATGAATCATGGGGTTCTTGGTTTCAACCAGTAAAGGATTAAAAAATTAATTTTTAAAATAGTCAATCGGAATACAGAGTTATATTAAACAATATTTTGGTTAAAAAATTAGTTTGAACCTAAGTTCAATCTGCAGAAAATAGAAAAGAAGCATTTTTGTAACACAACATATCTCCCTTTGAGAAAAGTTCTTTTAGAAACAACACTAAGAAGGGCTATTAATTTTCCCTTTTCTTTCTTAGCGGATAATGGGGAGGTTATGTTCTTTTCCAGTGTCTTTTTTAGCAACTGATACGATCTGACACAGAAGCTATTGCATCGAGTTGATAATCTACACCGCAATTTATAGCTAATAGGTTTGAGTCAAAGAAGCAGAGGGTCTCAATCTCCGCCAAAGGAGAATAAATCTTATTAATTTCATTCAAAATCGCAAATGAATTATTGCGGCCAAAAGGGTCCAAAAGACAAAAGCAAAAGCAAAATAAAAAAATAATAGCAAACAAAAATAAACCCTTCCCCATGACGCTAGAACTTGAGTCTTGTATAATAGTTTAAGTTTATTTTAGCTCCACTCTGCAACTTGGGCAATTGAAATCAGTTGAGGATGAGGCAAAATCTCCATGCTTTCAATTGCGATCTAAAGTTGTTATGAATGAGTAAAAACAGAGCTGACAGAACATACAGTGCCGATTTGACTAGTGGATTTCTTTTGTAATAAAAAGTGAGTTTTTTTTTAATTAAAATTTAAAGATTAAATACGTAAAAATTGGTAAAAATGAAAATGTCAAAAAAAAGCTCAATTTTTATTATTTTCTAATAAATTTTGATAATTTTGATAAAAATAGTTTCTATTTATTTGATTATATCTTACCAAGGGTTACTTTTTTTACCTTTTTTTCACTAATTTTTACGTAAATTTTTTTAAAAAAAGGTAAAATATGGTAAAAATAATTAACTTTTAGAAGAAAATTAAGAAATTTTTAATTTTTCTAATAAACTAGCAGTCCGCGCTTAAATCATTTTTCATAATTTTTATAAATAAAATAATTTAAAATTCATTTTTTTAATTTTTAATTTTTTCTTTTTTTTCCAATTTTAGTCTCAGTGTCTAAATAAAAATTCTAAGTTTAGATTTATCATTGTCCTTAATAATAAATGCCGCATAAAAATTCAAATTTTATTTTACAGCGTAACTTTATTTTTAATTTTTAGCAATAAAAGCCGTGCTTAAAACCAAAGAGACCGGATAAATGCACGGGTTAATCAAAAGGTTGGGTTAACATGGGAGAGATTGTACAAGATGCATGCACTTAAAATCAATTTTGGGTTTAACTGCATGCAATACCATGCAAGGGTATACGGTAGTTAATTCTTCATCATTTTAATAAACACAAGTCATACGTATGCCCAAGCTTTTTAGATACAAATAACATTAACTGGGTAAAATATAGTTTAAAAAATAGTAAGATATAATTGTAAAATTTTAATTTAATATCAAGGTAAAGCACCTGCTTACTCACCAGGTCTAAACCCGATAGAAATGGTCTGGAATGAATTAAAAAGATTTATTAGAGCAAATGATCCTCAAAATGATGAAGAATTAACTAGTTTAATTTTCGAATTTCAAAAAATTTTACAATTACTAAATGTAATAATTACATAAGTCGATTAAAAAAAGTAAATTATTCTTAAAATTTTTAAGATTAAATATGTGTTTTTTTTGGATAAGGTTAAGTTAATAAAACTTAGTTTATTAGATTTTTTAATTTTATTTTATTAAATAATAAAAATACACTTATAACTAAAACAACAATATGCCTAGTTAAACGTTTTATATTGTTTGTGGAAATTGATTGTTAGATCATAGTAACAAGCTTTTTTTTGACATTTTCATTTTGATCAATTTTTACGTAAAATTACGTAAATTCACATTTTATTACAAAGTAATTTTACCAAAAATCCACTTGTCAAATCGGCTCTGTATGAGTTACACTTCACACTACCCAGTGTGTTTAATGCTATGAAATATTTCAAAAGCAAATGGCACAAGCTATTGGTCCTAATGGCGAAGTAGGTGGCTTTTAAAATGTAAAGAAAGCTTATATATTTAATTTCAAATAGGGGTTTAAAAACACCCTTCGGACGTTTATGTATATATTTTTTTTTAATGTAATTTTTAAAAAATAAAATCAAAATTTAAATTTAAATTAGTGTTAAATGGTGATTTGGTTTTCCAATTAGTTGACGTTTAATCCTGGTTTGGGTGTTGCATCCCCAAGTTTGCTGACTTCATCATCAAATAAATTTATGAAATTAACTAAAAATCTTCTGAGATGGTTTTAGTGCACGATTTTTTGTGTCGATTTTGGTTATTGAATTTATAATTTCTTAGTTAACTGGACCAATTTTTTCTAATTTCAATAAGAAACTTCCAATTATTGGCTAATTTCTTTGAAAGACCACTCTTGACATTTGGTTTGGTCAGTAGCATCAGGTCATATTGGAGTTGTTATATTGTTAGAAGATCTTTGGCTAGCAGCATAAGCTAAAAACATCTTGAAATTGCTCAATTTAACAGCTACATTTTAAAGAGATATTTTATAAAGGCTTGTAAGAAAACATTCCATTATGGACCAAAAGCCATATATTTAAAAGGTTACAATTTACTGTTGTTAAATTCAGTGCAGAATTAACAGCTTAAAATAACATGAGGAGAATTTTTCCAACTAAGAATAAATTAATTTTTTTGATTATTGATCAATATTTTTTTCAATTCTGATAATTTTTTATCGCACATTTGATAAAAAATACATGATAAAATTTTTTTTTTTTTTAATTAAATATTAAAATTTTAGTCATTAATTTTATTTTAATAGAATTTTATTAACTAATTGAAGCATTTATTTACCTATTTCTTTGGTAAAATAGAGTTTATTAATAATTTAATTAATTAAAATGAGGAAAATTTCAACACAAAACTTTTTATCATGTGTTTTTTATCATGAGCGATAAAAATTATTAGACAAGCTTTTTAAATAAATAAAAAGTTTTCAACAAAAAAAGATCCATTTTTTTATCAAATTTATTTTGGATTTAATTAAAATATGAACAAAAAATAAGATAAAAAAATGTGAATCAGTTTATATACAAGAAAAACAAATTAAATACTATTTAAAGTTGATATCATATAAACTAGAATAAGTTAATATACAGAATTAAAGCAAATAGTATAGAGCTTTGTCAAATCTAAAATTTCATAAACAATATTAATTAAATCATAAAAATATTTTTTTATTTAAAAAAAAAGTATTTATGATTTAGTTTTAGAAAGCTAAGTCTTCATCTAACATTAATCTTTTTTTTTTTTTAAATGGCAGGAATTTTGATTTTTTTTTAGTATTTATTTTTTTAAAAGATGGCACAGAAGAATTTAACTCAGCAAGAAATACTCGATGTCATTTCGCTTGAATACAGTCTGAGCAAAAAAAGAAGTCAAAGTGATGTAAAGTTCAATTTTGGAAAGTGTAGAGTTTGTAATAATGAGGCAACAGGTATTCATTATGGAGTTTGTTCTTGTGAAGGGTGCAAGGTAATTAGCTTTTTGTTCTACTAAACATACAAATTAATAATCTGTTAGAGAAAATAATTGAGTATAAAAAAAATCACAAATGCGTATTTTTATTGCGTTGCATTTATACAGTCTTTTAACTTTTAAAACTTTTAAGTTTTAAATTTTAAAAAACTGAAAACATGCAAAGCAATGAAATTACGCATTTTTAAATTTTTGAGCAAAAAGACCAAATTGAAAAATTATAATAACTTTTAACTTGAAAAAGGCTTTCTGAATTTCCAAGACAAAAAGTACGAAAAATTCTTTATTTTTTGATAAACTAAAATTGCAATAAGTTCATTCTCTAAAGTTTCCTTGTAAGCATGATGATTAATTCGCCACTCATATATATTACAGCATCCTGAACCTTTACTGCCGATGCTTTCCCATATTTCTGCGGAACCACCACCACCTTTCATATTTTAAAATATTTTAAACTTTTTACTAAAACCTTTGATTTCCTATTAAACACTTCAAAATTGGATTCATCACTAAAAATTACCATTTACCAACGTTTAATTGTCCAATTCAATCATTTTTTACACAATTTTAATCTTTTGATTAAATCTGATCCGTCAGCAATGGCTTTTTCAGAACTGTAAAAGTTTCTATTCCTTTACTAGTTAGAAATCTCCTTACTGTTTCTCTACTTACCTTTAAATTTTTAAACTTAGAATTTAACTCAGACTTCTGTTGTAGGATTTTTTCTTACCTGTATAAATAAACTATTTTGGTATTCTTTCTCTGATACTCCTAGTAATTTAGCTATTTCTCTATTACTTTTGGTCTTATCTTTTAGGAGACAAATTATCTGACATCTAACTTCATTTGTAATGCTTTTTTTACATATTTTTACCAAAATTCCTAATTTTTTCAGGTTATAGTTTTTTCTGTCACAGGCACTCAGCAGAAAGTTTTATAGCGATGTTTCATAAATGAATTTAACACTTATTCGATAAATTTTAAATTAATACACTTAATTGATTTTCAATCGTAGATTAATTATGTCCGTCTAAACTTTAATGCAAAAAATTTTAAATCACATTTTTATGGCCTTTATTTAATTTCAATTTTTTAGCTAAGTGTAAGATTAAATCATCATGTATTTTATATCAATTTGAAGGACAGAGTTAGTTAAATTAAAAGTTAAATCGATTTTAATTTAATATATTTCTAAAACAAAATTTAATGTTTTATATGTCTTTCGAAATAAACGTATAAAAAAAATTGGTGTATCTAAAATTTTGTGCAATACTGTGTATTTTAATTTAGTTAATTTTTATTTATCAAAATGGGAGGAAATTTTGTTCAATTTGTCTTTGAAATTCACAATAACCTTGAAAAATTATTTTTTATTATTTTAAAATTGAATATTAATAGCTCAAATTAATTTTTTTTCATTTATAATTAAAATCTTTAACATAATTAATCAGCTTAGCTATTTTTTCAGGTTAAAAATTTAATATTTTTACTTGGTCAGCTCATTAAACGTTTTTAAGCAATTACACTTAGACAATAATTACAGAAATCGTAGTAGCAACTTTTTTTATAATAAAAATTAAATCAAACTTTGAATTAATGTTTGTTTAAAAATTTACATTTTTAAATTAGAACTTTGTTCTAAGGGTTTCTTCAAAAGAAGTCTAATCAAACACAAATATTATACTTGTAAAGGAAGCCAAAATTGTATCATTCATCCAAAAGATACAAGAAAATGCAAGTACTGTCGATGGATGACTTGCATAAGAGTTGGAATGTCTTTGTCGCAAGTTAGAGCTGGAAGAATACCTAATTATATGAAAGAAGCGGTACCAAAAAGTAAACACATTAACAAGAAATTATCTACTATTCGAAAAAATAAATTTTGTCTTTTGATAAAATACATGAGAAAACATGACAAACTTGATCAACAATTTTTTATTCAATCGACAAATTTTATGCCTAAAAATTTATACACTGAAAAATATTTGAATTGTTCTTATCAAAATCAATTGATTGTGCTTTGTTTACTAAGAGATCGAGCTAACCAAATATATTTGGAACAAGCTCAAGAATTTAAAGAGCATGAAATTAAAGCAAGAAACCTTATTCTCAGTAATTATAAACCAATCATGATAGAAAAAGATTCTTGTTTGGCACGTAAGCTTAGAATAATTGATACAAAACTAATGGAAAATCATGCTGTTTCTATGTTCAAATTTGTTGAACAATTACCAGGTTTTAAAAATTTGTATTGGAAAGACTTGGAAGTTGTTTTAAAAGAAAGATTTTTCTCTGTTTATGCTTTACGGACAGTAAATTTATTTATAAACAATGATTTTTATTTTATGCTTGGAGATATACCGATGACAAGAGAAGTATTTTCATTGTTAACAAATGAAAATATACGTGATTCAGTCTTTAAATTTTACTTGAATCTTCAAAAACTAAATCTAACAGATCAAGAACATTCTTTGCTAATACCAATTGTTTTGACAATATTAAGTAAATTTTTTAATGAAAAATTGAGTATAATTTAAATTTTAAAAAGCTTCAACTAACTCTATACAAAAACCTTCTGTTCTTCAAGAGCTGCGAGAATACTACATTCGAGCTTTGCTTTATCAATTTTCAATAAATAACAGATCAATAAAGTTTATTAACGATTTTGTAAAAGTAAAACACGCTTCATGAAATTTATTAAACTATTATTAAAATTTTTTAAAGGTTATAACATTTGCGCCCGTAATTGATAAGCTTTGTCAAGAAATGGAGTTTAGTGAAGAAAATGTTAGTTAATTAAATAAAAAGTCATTTAAAAATTTTTGTGTATTCCAAATTTTTATAGTTTAGTCTTTCATGTTTAAATAAATAATTAAATATTTTTATTTTTTACCATTTTTAGCATATATTTTCTATTCTTAGCAGTGATTTTGACAAAAGTGAAAAATTTTTTGATAAACATTCTGTTAATTAAAATATATACTAATCTAAAGAGAATAATTTAAATGAGCTCATTCAATTACTGAAACGGGCTCATAAATATTTTTGGCCTCAAAAATTACTAAATAAGAGCTACGAAAAAACTTAAACGGTAACAGTTTTTATTTTAATATTTAATTAATTTTAAATTAAATAAAATTTATTTATTTAATAAATAAATTTTTTTAATTATTTAAAGTAATAATTTTGTAAAGTCTCGACTTTGGACTTTAGGGATTTAAGCCAGGAAATAAATAAAACAATTAGATTTAGTTAAAAAATTATTTTATCGATTCCGAATTTATTACAAATAGTTAGTGGTTTATATAGTAGTTAGCTGTTAGCGTGCTATGCTTGCAGACATTTAAATGAGGACTAGAGAGAAAGAGTGAGAGATGTCAAAACTTGGGTCTTAACAATTTGAGTAATAATATAGAAACTTGTGATGAAAGTTTTAAAACATCTGAATCAAATAATAGCGAGACTAACTTTATAATTTTAAAGATAGGAGGCATCCTCTCAAAACGTAGAAAAATTATTTGTTCGTTTAATCATTCAACCCAATTAAAAGAAACACTTGAAGATTTACATAAAGATTAAAAGTCGAGTCGACTTGACTTTAAAAAAAATTTTATTTTTTAATCATTTAAAGAAAAAAATAAATAAATTTTAAGCAAATTAGAATATTTCAATAATTAGTGTAATATTATGAAAGATAAATAACTTGCGGTGCTAATTAATTTTAAAAAATAAAATATAAATTAAATTTTATGTTAACAAATTTTTGTGTAAAGAACTAAAACATGTTTAGGGTTCCTGTTGTGAGCGAAACAAGAATATAGCGGTTTTAAATATATAGAAAAAAAAATTAAAAGTTGATAAAAAAGATACTGATTTTTTTAAAAATATTAAATTTTTGCTAAAAAGTTGTTTCGATGAATATTTAAGCAATTATGATCTTGAAAAAAGTCCTTTTTTCTTGTCTGCTACATTTATACACCTTTTTTATAAAAAGATGAGTTTTGCTACAAATCAATCAAAGAATGAATATTTAAAAATTTCTAAGAATTTTTTAATTAAATTATTCTATTCTAATTAATATAATTTTAATTAATTATTGGCGTAAATATCTTGTTCCGTTCAAAAGTTATTCGACCAAAATCAAAATATCCTAAATTTTTTTTTTACAAAAGGTTAAAATTTCATGGTTTTTTTGAGTATATCTTTTGAACCAAATATAATAAAAATAAGATCTACATAGTCTAGTTCTATATAGTTTAGATCATTATAGTTTAGTTCAACCGGACAGTAAGCGAATTAGAAAACCGCTTTATCAAGACTTAGAAGATGGTTTAATGACGTAAAAATTTATCTAAATGTATCTTTAACTGGTAATGAAATTCAACAAGCATTGAAATATGCATTTATGTTAAATCATACAAAATTTGTTGCAAGCAACGGGTGGTTAGAAAAATTCAAACAAAGGCATATGATTGTTGGGAAGAAGTCTTCAGGCGAAGCAGGTTTAGTAGATCAAGTTACAGTTGAAGAATGGAAATCCAAAATTTTACCGGACATTATTAAAAATTATGATCCCAAAAACATATTTAATGCAGTTGAGACTGCTTTGTTTTGGAAAGCGCAACCGGTAAATACTTTACATTATAAAATTACATAGATAAATTAGAATGCATCGAATTCGGCTCGACTCCAACTGAAATTGATATTAAAAATTCTATTTTCAAAATCAAATCAGCATGGGATGAAGTTACCGCTCTGACTATGCGAAACTGTTTTAACGAATCTGGTGTACATTGAGATTATTTAGATGGGGTCACGGTTATGCTGTTTATTTCCGATACAGAAAAAGCAAATAAATAAAAACATAGTGTTTTGTAATCATAAGTAAAAAAAAAATATTTTTTTTCTTTCTAATGCCTTCAATATAATAGCTTAGTTTGCTAAGCTTGCTCAAACAAATTGGTCGACTAAATTGGATTTGCTAAAAATTAGCTATGTTTTTTGTCCTATCTTTGTTTTTTATAATTTCTATGTTTTGACTCACTCCCATTATTTTGAATCGGAGTCCAAATGAAGTCGAATCTTAAGTGGAACAATGAATACAGGCTAGTAGCTATGAGATGCATCATAGCAATTGCAACAATTCACAAAACATTTAAATAAATGGATGTCAAAATTCTCACCATCATGTCAACTCAATACAGTAAAATAAATAAAAAATTTTATTTAAATATTTATTATGTTTTTTTAATTTCAATAATTAATCTAAAATATTTTAATTTTTTTGATAGTTTAAGCTTAGCAATTCTGATTTATTGTTAATTTCATTGGTATCTTTTTTGTTTTTGTGCATTGGCCAGTAAGGACCAAGAACGGAGAGTAATGTTGGCAGAAAAAGCAATGAATTTAGCATACCAAGGCACATTAAAATGGTCAAAGTTTTAAAGAATGACTTGAAAATATATGACTTACAAAATGCAAGTAAAATAATGCCAAACATTGTCGACAAAGCCGAATTAAAAATTGGTATTCCAACATGTTTGAACGCTTTGTAGGCTCTTTCATTTCGATTGCCTTTGTCACTGGTCAAAAAAGCATATACTACATGGGCACTAAAGTCGACACAAAAACCAATGCTCATCACTAACTCTATCATAGTTATTGAGCTCAAAGTAAGATCCCATAGATGCATAAAACCAACTAGACCTGTCATTATGGATATCATAGATACGATTATGCAAAAAACTGATACTAAATCTGGAATAAATAAAATTGATATGACCAACATGGATATAATGGCTATGGTGAAAGACTTGATTATGTTTGGAGGTGTTTTCTCGAATTGCTCGGTGTACTTAAAGGAAATTGAATAGGGAAATACTGGAAGACCGGACTTTTGGCACAGTAACCTTAATTCATGCATTGTTTTGGCATCTAATGAACTAAAGTGAAGCTTTGATATTTGTAAATAAAAGCGAGATGAAACAATTTCATATTCATATATATTCTCATTTGATTCCAGATTGGATAATTTAACATAGTCAGAATAAACTGTCTGATTCAACTGTGAGCTAAATTGAATTTTTCTAATCAACATGTCATTTAAATAAAGAGGAAATAATTGTAAGCCATTGACTAAATTATCAATTGATGTTTTATAGTTGATTTTTTTTGAGTTGAAATTTTCTAGCCAATTGATTTTAAATTCACTATTCATATTTTGAATTTTGGACGCATTTTTGAGCAAATTTTGTATGAGAACACGATTTGGTTCATGATCATAGTCAATTGGTCTATCAATTATAAACATTATTATGGGATTTAAATGACTTAGTCTTGAATTGTCGTCTATAAAAGATGAATAGTATGAATCTTCCGAAATTAAATCTTGCAATTTGATACCCTCTTTTATGTGACATGCACTCCATATTGAAAAACTAATATAGCATAAGAACAAGACTAATGTAATTATTTTTCCTTTGATTGAACAAATTAAAAATTTTAAATTTTTTAAAAAAATTTTTTTCAAAGGTCCTAAATTAATCAACTTAGATGGTGACGATGTTGATTCTATTTTAATGCATGGAATGTATGCATTTCGTCTTGACAAAATGCGTCTGTAGTGCAAGCACAAAAATCCAGTGAAAAATGTTATCTGATAAAAATAGCAAAATAGAATTGAAACTGCAGCATACAAACAAAATATCTGAATGCCCTTAAAATCAGTGGTCAAACCGATCATAAAAGCAATAAAGTCAGTTAGAGATGTAATTGTAATGCTTATACCGGACCGGGCCAATGTTTTGCTAATTAGTTTCTCAATTGATCTTGTATCATCTAAATTTGATTTTTTTTTCATTTCATATTGAAATGATGAGTATAATAGGAACATATCATCGATGCCGATTCCGAACAAAAGAAAAGGAATCACAAATATTAGGGTACATCCTTGATAATTTAGCAAAGAGCATAGGCCGAATGATGACATGATAGCAAAGACGGCTGATAAAATGCCAGCAGTTGGTAGAACAAAACTCGGTGATGTTAAACAATTTGTTCCAATTGACATAACAAATGTTGCAAATATACAAATAAGCATAAATGTTCCAGATATTAGATTTGTATCGAGATTCATGTTAGCAGTCATTTCATCATCTAATGAATGTGAAGTTCCAAAACTTATTTTAAAAAGGCCATTTTTGTCATTACAATCAGAGCCGTCTTTAGTTAAATTTTTGATCAAGCTAATAAATTTATGTTCCCAATTTTTCACCTCAGATCCAGCATTTTCAAAATGATCTTTTAGATTGAAGCGCAATTTGACCAATTTTGCATATCCAGGCTCACTACCATTTTTGCTTTCATCATAATCATTAATTCTAAAATCAATGCCAAGATTATATGTCAAATCTGTGAATCGAATGTCACCTTCATTGTTAATTTTAGTATAGAAGCGAAAGTTTTTATTACTATTCCAATTTTTCAATTCCATCATGGAGCTTAAATGGGATTCGTAAAATTCTGGCAAGAGCAAATCTGCACCATCAATTAAGCACTTTCCATTTCGTTTAGCGCAAACTTTGTTTATATTATCAAGTTCAAGGACTAAATTGTAAATTTCTTTTATTTTTTGTAAATAAAATACACTCAGTATGTTATCATTAGAACATGTTTGAAAATTAAGTTCAGCCCATGTGCCATAGTCGAGTATTTGATGCAAATAAAAGTCATCTGTTAACATTGTTGAATTATTGTACAGATTTTTGATATACTTTTCGTCTTCTTTTGCTTGCGATTTAATCGGAAAGAACAAGTCACTGGTATCGCTTATTAGATTAAGACGGAATATGCCAAGTGAGAGAAGCAAATTAACTGTGAATGATACAACGATTACTTTTATGTAATGTTGGGAAATAAATTTTCCGTAACTAAAGAATATTCTCTCATATGTTCTGTTAGCTATTTTAAAAAAGAGATAAACCATTTCTAAAAAAAATAAATTAACTATTTTTTACTCTAAAAATCTAATGATTACTTTTGTTCTATGTTTATGCTAAATAATCATATTTTTTTATTAAAATAGAGTATATTTTTTTTTGATTTAAGCATATTTAAATTCATTTAAAATGAATAAAAATTTTGGTGAATGAATTTAATTTAATTTAATTAACAATATTACCAAAACTTTTGGTAAATCAAGAAAATAAAATTTCAAATTTAAACTAAAATTGTGTAAAAGTAAACTAATATCGCCATCGTATAACATCTAAATTAATGCATATAAAAAAAAAGCTATTTATGTTGATAGTGAATGCGTTTTCGTTATATTTTATTAAAAGGTATTTAAGTAAAAATGATAAGAAAAAAAAATAAAAATATAAAATATTGTTTAGTTTTTGATAAAAAGTGTTTTTTAAATTATCTTTTGTTGTTGCGTAAATAAATTTTGTTTTACTAGAATAACTTGAAATTAAATTAAATTTTAAAATTTTTTTTAATACAATAAACAATCATAAATAGAAATAAGTATTAATTAAATAAAAAAGTTGTTGTTAAAGATCAATTTTTTAAATTATCTAAAATAGTTTATAATTACTAGTGTTGATGACCGCGAGGGAAAAAAATTTTTTCTTTAAAAAATAAATATTATTTTTCCTGTACTCAATTCTTGTCTCTTACAAATTTTGATATTTAAAATTTTTTAAAGATTTGTTTTCAGACCCGGCCATCAAAACGGTCAACGGTACCCAACATAAATAATTACCGAACTTAAATAAATAAATAAATTCAACCTTAAATTAAAAATTTTAACCCCTTTTACCCATTTAACCCATTAAGGAATAAACTATTTTTAATTTTGAATAAATTAGGTGATTTTTTAGTTGATTATTAAATTAAATTTTTGTACAAAATAAATAAATTTTTTACGATTTTATTTCATTCTATAACAATTAGTGAAAATTAAAAAACAAAAAACGAAACAAAACAAGAATTAGTTTCTAAATTCTTTTGGTAAACAACTTAAACAAACCCAATTTGAGCATACTTCACAAGACATCCATATTTATAGTCTTATATGGTTAAATGGGTTAAACAGAATAATATTTGGAGTAATTGGGTGTTTTACAAATTAAACCCATTTCATATATCATAAAGCTCATTTCTTAAAATTCTGAACAGAATTGAAAAGTCGAATTAGGTTAGACCTTAATTTATAAAAAAGCATTTAAAAGAGTTTTTGCCGAATTACTAATTCGAGACTTTTTCACCTCATTTGACGTAATCAAACTTTAAGAGAAAAAAAATGTTAAAATTTTTTCAACAATGCCTAAATAAATTTAAATAAAATTAAGTAAAAAAAAGTAAAATTTAGAAATTTTATTTACACAAAACTAATTTAATGGAAAATTTACACATCAAGCTGCGTATAGTATCAAAGGAGACAAAAAAAAGGTTCTAAATCAAATACGAATTAATTTATCTACATTAGATTAATTTTTTTTTTTGTTTCCTTTGAGACTATTCGCAGCTTTATCCCTTTATCCTAAATTTTATTTTAAATTACATAAAAAAAAATGATAAATTTTATTTTAAATTACATAAAAAAAAATGATAAATTTTATTTGAATAACTTAATTTGACTCTAAAAATTTTATATTATAAGACGCTTTTTGTTCTATGTGTATTTAAATTTTATTATTAAATATGAAATGTCTGCTTGTCTCAGTGTTTTTGTTTTAGCAGATCAAATTGAAATTAAATTTTCCATTAAATTAGTTTTGTGTAAATAAAATAAAGTTTTTCTAAATTTTACATTTTTTTTACCAATTTTTACAAATAATAGCCAAATTTAACTTAAATTTCTGTTGAAAGTAGTAATTTTTAAAATCATTAAAAAAAAAACATTTTTTTTTAAATTTTTTAATTTTTGGAAAAAAGCCATTTTTATTACCAAAATTATCGTAAAATCCTATTAATTAAAATAATTTTTCGTAAAGTATCTATTTTTCACTTTTCGGATTTTACGTTAATTTACGGTATTTTACATAATTCTTCGTAAAATACTGGGATCAAATCATCACAGTAAGTAAAGCTAATAGATTTACATCTCAATTAAAATAAAAATAATTTTTGGTTTTTAAGAAATTACTCTAGTTGCATGGTATAGTTAATTTAGTCAGTTTATTAAGTAAAATTCTATTTTTATTTAGTGTATTTTAGTAAAAAATGATAAGAAAAATGATAAAATGTTTGATTTTGGAAGAAAAACTTTGAAAAAAGAGCTTAATTTTACAAAGTCATAAGATTTTTATTTTTATCCATTAAAATAAAATTCGATTAACAATACAAAATTAGTTGATGTAAGGAAAAAAAAACTAATCTTTTGTCTAAACTTCTACTTAAGCATCACATGATAAAATTGTAGAATAAAAAAAATCTATTTAACCAACTTTTTATTAAATAAATATAGCTTATATAGAATATCTTCTAATAATACTTTTAAGATCCTTGTTCTTTAAAAAAAAAAAAAAAAAAAACATAGAAATTATAGAATATATTTAAATAAGAGATGAATCAATATCGCTGGAAACTTTCGTGTTTTAATTTTTTGGCTTTTATGTTTGCACTGAGTTTGATCTTAATGGGAATAGCTTCGTATTTTTTTTCTAAGTCAATGATAAAACAAAAAATTCATCAAGTTTTTTTTAAAATTAAATAAAGTCTAAGTTGTTTTAAATTAAAAATTTAAGAACATCATAATTGAGAGAAATTCAGAAGCGTACAAAATTTGGACTGATCCTCCTGCAAAAGTCTACCGCAAATATTACTTATTTGATGTAAAAAATCCTCAAGGCATAGAAAAAGGAGAGAAGCCTGAGCTAGTTCAAAGGGGTCCTTATGTTTACAGTGAAAAATGGGAGAAAAGACACATTAATTTTTTAAATCCCAATATAGTTCAATTCACTCCTGTTTATATCCTTAAGTTTGAGCCTTTTTTGTCAGCCGGCTTGGAAACTGACAATATAACTTTTCTAAACATACCTGCGGTGGTAAAATTTTTTCTGTTTAATTTTTATAAGCAATTTTTTCTAATATATTAAAGGGCATGATTGAGCAAATTTTGCGAAATAAATTTGAAAACATTGAATCGGAGTTTATTAATTTTCTTTGCACACTAATGGACATTAAACTTTTTGTTACTAAAACTGTAGGTGAATTAATATCAGGATATCAAGATCCATTGCTGAAATTAGCCAAAGTCTTTGAGCCAAGCATAGTCAAAAGCGATGAATTTAGTTTATTGAATGATGTAAATGAATATTTTTAAATCCAGTATTTTTTTAATTTTAAAATATTAGGAAAATGGGACTGAATGGGTTAATTATACAATAATGACTGGATACGACTCCATGGAAGATTATGGAAAGATAATTTCTTGGAATGGCCAAGAGTAGAATAAATCAATTAAATTGTTTAATAAATTAATTTAATTATTTGAAGAAAGCTTAATTTTTGGAACAGTGATTATGACAATTTAATTAATGGAAGTGATGGCACTCTATTTGCACCTTTTTTAACTAAAGATAGAAAAATTTACGCGTTCAATCCAGATATGTGCAGGTACGGAACACAAAATAAAATTCAGTAATCTTTTCCATTTTATCTTTGATTATTTTTAGATCGTATTATCTGACTTATTCAAAAGAAAATAATATAGAAGGTGTAGACACTTATGATTTTCATTTGTCACCAGATATATTTAATTATGAAAATTCTGAAAATAAACAATTCTGTGGTGATACATGTCTAGGAAATGGTGTTCTGAATATAAGCTCTTGTCGCCAAGGTAATTTATCTCTATTAAATAAATTTTTTGCAAATTTATTTGTTAAGGTGTTTCTGGATTTATATCACAGCCACATTTTTTAAATGCTGATCCAAAATTTATTACAGATGTAATTGGTTTGAGTCCAAACGATTCAATTCACGATTATGTGTTGCATTTTGAAAAAGCAAATGATAACATTTTTGATTTTATTTTTTAATCAAAATTTTTTTTTAGATTACCACTGTTCCATTGAAAGGAAACATTAGACTTCAAGTTAACTTTTTCATTCCGCAAGATAATAAAATAAAGTTAGAAATTTTGGAATATTATTTTAAATTTATCAATTTTAAATGTTTAAAAACAAAGTCTAATAAAAAATGTAAAACCTGTGTTGCTTCCAGTGATTTGGTTTGATGAAGTATATGGTTATTTTATTAAAGCAAATTTATATTTTTAAATTAATCTAATAAAGGATTTGGCACTTGACTCAGAGATTGTGAGTCAATTTAAAGAAATTTCTTTGTATGTAAATTTAGCTAAATGGATACCAATTTCAATATCTTGTTTTGGTGGGGTTTTGACAATTTTTTTCATTTTTAAGATAATAAAACAGCTAGAAAAAAAAACAAATGAAGAAGTAAATAGAATAACAATAAAGAATTTTTAATATTTATTATATGTAATTTTTCTCAAGGAGAATATCCCTAAAAGTGAAGAGTGTTTAATCAACGAATCATCTAGCCTTATCAATAAGGAAAAAAGAAAAATCTATTCTGATTTTTAAATTATTTTTTGACTATTTGTTTTTTTTTTTAATTATTCAATAAAGAAAATAAAATAATATTTAAAATTGGCAAATATTTTTCTTATTGTTTGAGCTAAATCAATTATTAATGAGTCCACTCATCTCTTAATTACAAATTTATATGTATTTAATGTTGAAATAAGTTTCAGGAAATGCAAAACGTCCACGCTATCTTCGACTTAAAATTCATAATCTACATATGTGGAAACCCAAAACGAAAATTTTTTCGGGCAGGTCGAAAAAAATGTTTTTTCGCTTGGATGGGTTTAAAGGTTTCATCAATTTGCCAAAGTATACTATGGTTAGATGCACATATCTTCACCAAAAGTAAATAAATCATGTTAAAATTACATATGTCCTGAAAGAGCGTAAAATTTTCAACTAGAAATTTTTTATATACCAAAAAAAAATCATCATCTGAAAAATGTTTAAAAAAAAAAAACAAATTTTTTTGTTCTTTTTTTTGTAAACAGTCCCAGGGGCTCCCTATAAACCCAGATTTTTTGTAAAAATTCTGAAACTAGAGGATAAAAATAAGAATTTTGTTTTAAAAAAATGAGATAGCTACAATAATAAAATAATTTTTAGTTTTAAAGATAAAATTACACAATCAAATTTAATATTTAATGAGTAGTTGAGTGTTTTGATTTTTGTGTTGAGTGGAAGATGACGACAAATAGGACTGCAACTCTCTAAGTAGCTTCTTGACCAAATATCTTTGTTTACCTTAAAATGTTAGGGTAAAGCGAGTCAATAATTGAGTAGTTCCTTTTGCCGGTGTATGGTTTGAATTCGTTTATTAGATTGTTTGTGCTTTTTATTTTATAGATGCATTTATGAGTGGTTTAAGCAGTGTTTAAGAGAAACTTTAAAACTGCTTAAGTTAACTTTGTTTAGAAATGTACAGTAAGATAAAATTTTTATTTTGTTTTTTTATTTAGTAAATCAAATCAAATAATTTTAAAATAAAATAACTAAAATGATTATTTTTAAAATAATTTTAAAATAATTTTAAATAAGCATTTTTCCAAGTATTTTTTATTAACTTAAATTTTAATTTATCAAAAAATGAAGAATTTTTGTTCAATTTCTATTTGAAATACTTAAGACCGGAATCAAAAGAAATCAAAATATATACAAGCATGAAGTTAGTTTATTAAATTAAAAAAACGCATTAATCTGGTTTATTGACTCTAAGCGATTAATTAAATACAAAAAAGTTAATTTTATGTAGTTTTAGTCACGTTTTAAATTCTCCTTTAAATAATCTTCAAAATTAGTCCATTCGTTCGTGAGCAATTTAACATGATCAGAATGGGGCAATGATATTTTTTCGCTAATTACGTATTCATAAGTTTGAAATGCTTCCTCTGTCATAAATGCTTTAATTTCCTCTATAGATAAAGGCTGAAATTTAATTTTTTTGTTGCTTGATATTTCCTCCACAATTTTTGCAATTTTTTCTCCATTCAAAATTTCAGGTCCGTAAATTTCATAGCATTTTTGGTTATGTTGTAGAATATCTGTTGACGCTAAACATGCTGCTGCACTTTTTCCTATATCTTTTGTTGACACGTAAAAAGCTGCATAATCAGGAAGCTTTAAAACTCCGGATTCAATACTTTTTTGAGCAGCAGGTAAAATATTGTTCATAAAAAATCCAGGTCTCAAAATTGTCCATTTAAGTTTTCCTTCTTCTCCCAATTTTATTAAAAGATTTTCAGCTGGTATGTCTCTTGAGGCCAATAAACTCATTTTTTCAGGGTAATTTACCGTAAATGAAGTAACAATTACGATGTACTTTACATTGTTTTGGACAGCTGCATTTATCATGGCAATAGTTAAATCCGAATCATTTTTCATTCCACGTGCCCGGTCCATTGGCGTTACAATGAACGCATAGTCAGAAAGATAAAAGGCTTTTGATAAAGTTTCAGTCTTAGTTGCATCACAGCCTGTAACGATTTCTATTTCAGGATAATTTTTAGCAAAGACCGTGGACTTTTCTTGGGACCTAAACACAGCCCGAATACGAACATTATTTGAATATTTTGTGTACAGTTCATGTAAACAGGCCGAGCCTGTATTACTGCTGGCAGTCATAATGGATACCAAAGGCTTTTGAGACATTTTAAAATAATTTTAGATTTTCAAAAATTAAAAGGATTTAAATACCTTTTTTATTAAATATTAAATTATAAAATACATAAAGAAATTGATTTGATAATTCAAAAAGTTTGCTAAAATACTTGCATAACTTGAAAAAATAACTAAAAGATTTCAATACCTTTTTCTTATAATATTTGTCAAGATTTATTGACATTGAGAGACATAAGATTGGAAATAGAAGGTTTAAAATTTACATTAAAAAAAAATTATGCTTGTTATTAATGTCACGTAGTTTAAATGGTTTCTTAATTTATTGGAAAGGTTTTAAGCTATGAAGTAAGTTTTAAACTATGAAAATTGTTGGATCTATTTCGAATTATATTTTCTTTTGTGTTAACACATTCTCAGAAACTAATATTTAAAGAATATATAGGTAATACTAAATTCAGTAGTTTGGTCTATTTAAAACTATAATAAACTTTCTTTAAAAATTTACATCACGAGGCCTTCACTAATAAACTTAAATTATCAACTTAAAACCTTTTCAGTTGAGTTGGAAATATGTGAAAGCAGGAATAAGTCATTCTGTTCGATTGGTTATCAAACTGGTAGAGAAACTTAATGCCAGTTTTGAATCTGTACATGTCTAATATTCCAATCTATTGTGCAATTGCTATCTCACCATATATGCTTTCTTTTATTACTTTTACATAAAAACATACGATTATATTTCAATTTATTTACAATATTTTTTTAAATTTTATTTTTGTTGATTTTTCTTAAAAATTTTTTGATTTTAATTGATATTATTTCTTTTTTTATATAATTTCTTTAATTTTATTTTTAATTTTAAACAAAAAAGGAAATTTTGACTTGGTCATTTTTATTTTATTAATTAAAAATATTAATTTTAGAAAGTCCCCGGGTTTGTCCGGGTAATCTTTCGTTTTCATTGAAATTTATGTAGCCACAGGGGATCCCCATAACCCCAGATTATTTTTACAAATTCTGAAACTAGAAATAAGAATAAGAATTTTGTTTTTAAAAAAAAATAAGATAGCTAAGGAATTTTCTTTCGACTTAGTTGACCATGAGCGACTCATTATTAAGATCGAGACTATGCTTCCTCAATGGCTAATCACTTGGATTGCAACTTGGCTGTCACATCGTAAGCAACGAGCTGTCTACAGAGGTAAGGCAACAAAATGGCGAGATGTACGTGCTGGTGTTATTCAGGGCAGTGTCCTTGGACCTATCCTATTCCTTCTTTTCATACTCGACATCAATGAGTACCTGCCTTTTGTAGTTAAGTACGCAGACGACATCCTAGCTTACATTGTAGGAAACAAATTTGGCAACCTCCCTCAAGAGATAGTTGATGGCGTTCAACGCTGGTGTGTTGATAATAAGATGCGCTTAAACGTGGGCAAGTGCAAAGTTATCTTCATTAATCCCCCTACTGTTTATTTGCTCGGCCAAATGCTTGAGGCAGTCAAGTCCTATGAGTATCTCGGCTATGAACTTACTGACTCGCTTGACCCCGATCTCCAATGGAGACGTGTACGCTCAATTGTCAGTCCTGTCGAGTTCTTGCTCAAGCAGCTTAAACTCAATGGCTGGTCTACGCCGATGCTCATTTGTGTATACAGAGCATATTGTCTCAGCCACTTTACGTACAGCGCTGTAATGCTTACTTCAACCTCTGCTGCTGCTAAGTGTGAGATGAGCGCTTTCAACTCCCGTTTATGGCGAATCATGGGAATCGATGATCAGACTGCAGGCTCTTACAAACTCCTCCCAATCGCCGAGTTTATAGATCATGTCTGCGAACAAACACTCAATAGAATTCTGGCTGACCCAAACCATCCCATCACGTCATGTCAACCACGCAACCTTCGCTTGAACGCACGCTTCCCTTTTCAAACAAGAAAAACAAATAAGGCTGCTTATCGCAACAGCTTCTTACAGAAGTTCCTTCGAAAACTTCGCAACGATTCCAACAGCCAAAACGCGAGAGCTAGTCTCTATCTTGTTTAATCATATAACTAGTTTATAATTTATAATTTATATTTTTGTAGCAATTTACGATATGTCTGACAATTCTTACTTTATATTTTAATATCAATTATTGTACAATTAGATTTAATTCTCAAATCAATAATTTTTAATTAATAAAACGTTTAAATTACAAGTTCTTAAGCTTATTACGTGTTGCAAAAAAGTGAGCTTGTTATCGATTGTTACTCCTAGGAGTTTAAATTTATCAACAATTTCAACCATGTTACCATTTATTTCAATACCACTAGGAAAATTGCGTTTTTTTTTGTTTTAGATAATGTCTTGGACCAATTAATATCTATACTATTTAATTTACACCAAGTAAACAACTTTTGAATCGATTCATGAAAAGAATGAATAAGTTCAGATAGGTTATCCCCTATTTTAATTAGAGTTGTATCATCAGCAAATAATCTCACAATGAAATCTGAAAGAAATAAAACAATATCATTTATTTATTTATTCAATGAATGCCTTGTAGGCGATGTAAAAAATTAATTTAAAATAAAATTAATAGATTTAAAACAAAAAAAGAGCCGCATTCGTTAATTTTAAATTTAAATTTAAATGTTTATATTTATAAATTTCCAATAATTTCAATAATTATTATGTAAATCAATTTATTTTTTTTCATACTAATTATTATTTAAATATTAGTTTTGCTTTTTGTCAATATTTTTTTCTTGATAAAAAATAAATTAAAATAATTTTCAAAATAGTTTATTTCGTTGTAATTTTTGATTTAAAATTAAAATATATAATTATCAAATAGATTTTTTATACAAAAATAGCAAACTCAATCAAATAGTAAAACTCAAATATAATTAAATCCAATTTTAGAGCGAAAAAAATAGCTCCTCTAGAACTTAGACCAGCATTGTTATTGATAAACTAGAAAAAAAAACAAAAAAAAAAAATGTATAAAGACTGTGCAACCAAGACAACAAACAAAAATATAGTAAACTAAAAAATAATAAAATAAATTAAACATTAAAATTAGAATGGGACCGATTTTGATTAAAAAGGTACAAGACGGTCTTCATCATCGTCAAAAAAAGTTCTCACATTAAAAAACAAATAATCTCGTTTAAAGTCGCAGCAAGATGGCATTATTTTAGGCATTATGCTATATACAAAAAAAACAAATATCAAAGCAAAAAAAAATCCATATAACAAAATTTTATTAAATGAAAATTTAATTCCTCCTCTAGGCTCCTGACAACCAGTTTCTCCTAAACTCTGAGTCTCCCGCTTGTCTTCAACTTGTTGAATTTCATTTATTTTATCAAACACTTCCACGTTCCGCTTCCTCGAACCATTATTATTATGTTCTTCTAAGTCTTTTTTAAAAAAATTCAATTTTTCCGGTTCTTTTAAAAAATCTAATTTTTGACTAGAATAATTATCGGTCGAAGTTTCCATTTTGGTTAAATATGCGGGAGTCGAGACGGAAAAAGAGCCAATGTCAGTCGAGTCCATAGTGGTTATTATGCCACTATCGACCGATTTTTGTGCATCATTTTGATTTATTTTATCAGTTTGACTTGATTTCTCTTCTAGATTAATAATATCTATTTTTCTTTTTATTTTGCCACCTTGAAATGGACAAATTGTGTTTTCGATTTCAATGTGCTTGTAACGGGGTGTCGATGTTTTTAATTCATCATAGCGTCCGGTCTCGCCACCGTTCAAATCCAAATGAAGCTTGGCAAAAAATTCTCCATGCTCATAGTTAAAACTTGTATTAGTGGTGATTTTATTCGAATCCAAGTCAATTTGCTGGTTAACTGAGTTGAAATTTTGGAGTTTTTTGGTCGTAAAGGGCTCATTTCTTTCCTTTTGTCTCAGCAATTCTCTCAAATAGTTGGTCTCATTTTTGAATTTGTCCAAAGCAAGGCTATATTTTGAATAGACCGACTCTAAATCGCTCTCAGTAATGTTTTCGGCTGAAAACTTGCACAATTTGCCAAGTTCGCGACCAAACGACTTCAAATGGGTTTCAAGAACAGTCAGACTTGAGTCCAGTTTGTTCAAGTCCTCTTGGTTCAGCATGTCCATTAAGTTTTTGTTGTTTAAGTTTTTTACTGTGGTCTCGTCGCTTGGAATAGATGAACAGCTCGATTCACAGTTCGAGCAGTCAAGTGCTAGCTCAGATTCGTATTGACAAAGTTGCCGGTTAATTCCAGTCTTTATTTCTTCAACTTGTTGCCAAGCGATGTGCAGATTTTCCAAGTTTTTTATCAAAATTTTCAAGCTTAAAATAAAAAATTTCTTTTAAGCATTTTTTTTTGACAGAATTGTGTTCGAAAAAAATTTTTTTTTTTTAAATTAAAATTAATAGTCATTTAAAATTTGAATAAATAATTAATAAAATTGAAAAATATTTAAACAAGCTAAATTCTAAATTTAGTTTAAATCTTTTAACTAAACTGTTTAACTTTTTTTTTTGTTAAAGATTTAAAAAATTTTTTTGTTGTGAATTTAATTAAATATTCTAGGAAAATGTGTTTTTGATAATGAAACGATAAAATAAAAATTATTTAAATTTGTTTTTAGATAAAGTCATTAAAAATTTTTTACTCTTTAGAAAAAAAAATATTTATTCAAAAAATGTTAAATTTTAGCTTGAATTAAATAAAAATATTTATAAATTTTGGCTATTGAGATTCGTGCATACATTTTTGAGACTTTAAACAATTAAATAAACTTTATTTATAATAAAGTAAAACATCTAGAATGCATCTTAAGAAAATATATTTTTGTGGTGTCCAAAAACATGTATTCAAAAAATGTTCAATTTTGTTGATATATTTTTAGTACCGTATTTCCTTGTTCAAAATTGCAGTCTCACAATCCGAAATACAACTTTGGCAATAAATACCATCTTGTCCATGTTAAAACATTCTTAACTTGCACCGCATGCGTCAAAGTTGTATTTCGAGTTTTGGATCACGTTAAAAGTAAAATTTTTTAATTTAATGAAGCTTTATCAATGAAGTTTCTTTCATTAATATAGAAATTTTTTTTTGAATTATGCATTTGGTGCAGAATCCCAAATTAAACCGAAAAAAATATAATGAATGAATATCTTTATTATTCGATTTAATAAAACAACAAAATTTTGATTTTTGATGCGGAATTATTTTATGGCAAAAATTTAAAATTGACTTGAAAAAGTTGATAAATATTTTAAAAATTAAATTTTTATTTTTTTTTTCAAAACAATTTAAAATTTTTGCCATAAAATAATTCCGCATCAAAAATCAAATTTTAGTTGTTTTTCTTAATCGAATAATTAAAATATTCCAAAAAAATAATTCTTATTAGTGATGAAATCGAATATGCATATTTCGAACCGATATTTGAATAAGTTGCTTTTAGAATGAAAATCAGCTTCAAATATAATTTTTGAAAATTAATAAATTTGAAAAATATATTTAAATATTATTTCATTTTATTTTAAAATTTGGATTTTAAAAACATTCGAATTAAAATTTTGAAAATAGAAAAACTTTGAATCAAAAACTGAAAATAATGAATATTCGATTTATTAATTGAAAAAAATAAATAGTTGAAAAATAAAAAAAATATATAGGAAAATTTGAAATTAAAAATATTCAAAAAATAAATTGAATTTTGATGCTATTTGTATACCAATATTGATGTCAGATTTTGATAAGTCATCGAAATTTTTCTAATGAAAAAAATGAGATATTTTTACCTTTTTTTTTTCTAAAACTTAACAAGCTCAATATTTTTATAGTGTTAAGTGCTTTCTTTAGTGTAAAGAACAAAGATTTCTTGAATTTTAATTTAGTGATTAACACTAGAAAGCCCGAGGGTTTTTTTAGACCCCTTTTTGAAAATTTAAAATTTTAAAGATATAAAGTTTTAAGAAATTACTCAAAAAAACTAAAAAAAAAATTTTTTAATTTTTTTAATTTTTAAATAAATTTTATTTATTATTCTTGAAATTTTAATTTGAAATTTTTGTAATAAATCACCCTAGTGTTAAATGCTAAATTTTTAAAATATTTTATTCAAATTTTAATATTTTTAATTTTTTAGTTGAATTTAAAATTGCTTTTCAAATTTAAGTTAAGTTCGAATTTTAATTTATAATTTAAAAGTATAAATAAATCAAATTTAAATTCACATTTAACTTAAGTTCAAAATTTTATTCAAATAAATTGACTATTCAATTGCCTTTTCAAATTTTTTAATTATTCAAGTTTCAATTTGTGTGAAAAAACTAATTCGAATTCATCACTAATTCATATTTATGACAGTAACTATATTTTTAAAGCTTCATTAAATTAAAAAATTTTACTTTTAAAGTGATCCAAAACTCGAAATACAACTTTGACGCATGCGCAAGTTAAGAAGTTTTAACATTGGCTGCACCAAAGTTGTATTTCGTGTTGTGAGGCTGCTTTAAAATTAAAGTTTGATCAAAAAAATAATTTTTTATATGTTCATGAATTTTTTTTTTTATTTTTGTGGTATATTGATACTTTTAAGCAATATTAAATAAATTTTTTTTTAAATAAATTTTTGTTAAAGAATTAAAGTAAAAAATTAATCCAAAAAATACATACTCGACACTAGCTTTTTTGTGGCTTTCTTCAAGAGCGTTTATTTGATTGCTGATGAGTTCAAGAGCAACAGAGGTGTCTTGATCGGCGTTTATTGACGCCTTTTCTTTAGCTACAAAACCCAAGTAGAGTGATCTTTGTTCATTTATTTTGTTCAAAACATCGGATAGAAAAAAATTTTTGTCTTCAAGTTCTGCAATAAATTGGCTTAGGTTGTCGATTGATTTAAAGTAAAGAACATGTGGGTCTATTTTGGTCAATTTATGCACATGATCTAGAGAATTTTTGGTGTTTCTAAGCTCGTTTAAAAGTTCGGACACGGATTCATCCAAGTGTTTGCTTTCACTTAGCCTAGTCTCCATCATCTCCCATTTATCCACAATTTCTTTGTAAAAATAAAATAATTAATTATTGATTTTATTTTAGATTTTATTAGTGCAACAAAACAAAAATCAAAGAGATTTTTTTTTGTTGCTCAAAGTAATAAAATGCACTTACCATCCAATTTAGAAAGATAAGAATCAAGCTTTTGCTGTTTAAACTGTTGAAATTGTTGGTGTTGTTTTAATTCAAAGTGATAAGTGAACGTTGGTTGGACAGTGTCGGCCGAGTCTTTGTAAATCGATGTTTTAATTAAATTTCTAATCAATTTTAAATTTGAAATGTTTGTGTGACATATTGCCAGCAAATCGTTCTTAAGGAAAAAATAATTTTAGATAGATGTTTAAAAAAAAAATTTAGAAATAGGGAGCCAACAAAAAAAAAAATTATTTTTATATTTTAAATTATGAAATTTTTTTTTCTTTAACTTGAATTAAATTCTAAATTTAAAATTGAAGGAATTTGCTTACATATTTAGGAATGTAATTTTTTGTCAAGCTTAACGAATTGTTTAAGTTGAATGTTTTGACTCGACTTGGCTCGGATAGATTTAAAAGCGAAATATTCGATTTAAAATCAGAATTTAAGCGTTTATGCCAACAGTTAAGCTTAGTCACGTGACTTAGTTGGTCCTCGGAGTCATTTATAATGTCCTCAAGTTCGTTTAGTTCGCTTTCAAGCATTCTGTACTGATAAGTGAACGACATCCTGCGTCTCTGACCGATAGAACTCTTCAAATCACTTGTGGTAGTTGTTTCGTTAGAGCTTGAGAATTCAAAACTCGACAAACTGTTCTTTTTTTCCGTTAGTTTTCGATGCGCTTTGGGCTTTTTATTTTCATGATAGAAGTGATTGCCTGGTTGATTTGCTCCTGGAGTGGAAACTCGTCTTGGAAAGCGAGATCGTTGTCGCAGCGATGTGTAATGATTTGTCTTAAAAGATAAATTTTTTTATATTTTATTATTTTAGATAAGAATTTTTACAATATTAATATAACAAATAAAAAAGTTAAAATTAAAAAATCATTTAATTTATTTGATAAAAGTGATGATTGAGTTGAGAAAATTAATTACTCCTATGTACATATCGGGGTGTAAAAATTTAAAGATGAAATAAATTTCACAGAAGCCGAAAAATTAGCAAAACAAATACATGTAAAAAGACTAAAATTATTTAAAAATTTTTTTGAAAAGTTTAAATTAAAAATTTTCATTTTTTAATTAGAAGATAAGTTTTTTTTTGCAAGAAGTCTGATTCTAATAAACAGTAAGTTACCTATCAGGCTTTTTCTTAAAAAAACAAAAAAAAATTTAAATATTTTTAAATCTTGGCAAAAAAAGGTATTTAATTGTAAAAAAAAATAAAACAGATAATTTTCAACATCTAATTTATAAAATTATGCTTGTTCTCAAATATCAAAGAAGCGAAAAAAATATTTAAGAGTTTTTTTTTTACTAATCTTTCTCTATAAAAGTATTGATTTATGTTGCTCATTTTTTTAAACTTTCAAAAAAATTTATAATTTTTCGATTAGTCACATGCTTGAATCCAACTCCTGTCTAGGTAGAACAAATAATAATAAAAAACTTCTAGATATTTGATTCATCACATATATTTTCATTGCTATTGTTAAATTCTCAAATGATACATGTAACTTTTCCTAATAAAATTTTGAGTTTTTAATGAATAATTCAAAACAACTGCTAATTAAAGAAGAAAGAATATTAATTATTCTAAAAAAGGGTAATAAAAAAAATTTAATAATTTAAGTTTTAAATTTTGATCAAATAAAAATTTTCATAGTTTATTTTATTTTATTTGCTTATATTTGTGTATAATTAAATTTTTTTATCTTATGAATTTTCTGCTATTGAAATCTAAATTTTATGTTTTAAATATTTTTCGTACTATTTAGCTGTAAAATGTTACTAAAGTTTTTTTATTTATTTATGTTAGTAGAAATATTAGTACTCATTCAGACTTGGTAAAAATTCTAGACTCCGGATAAAAAAATTTTTTTTTATTCCAATAGAGTCAAATATAAGGCTTTATCACTTTATTTGAAAAGAAATTAAATTTTTTAAAAATAACAAGATTTTTAGTTTAAAGCTTTACTTCTTTGGGATGAAAATTTAAAATTTAAAATAAGTGACTTGAAAATGTGGATTTCCTGCATCTAAGTTTTAATAAAAACTAAATTTTTCATCAGTTTAATTTTAACCTTATCACTTTTTTTATTATACTAGCTATTTTATTCATTGCTAAGAAATAGAATAGTTGAAAAGATTAAAAAAATAATGCCAATAGCTGAAAAAAAAGTTTTCATCTTCACTAAAAACAACTAAAATATAAATGTTTTTGGTTAATATAAAAATAAAAATTTTAAATTTTTTCTTCAAAATTTTTAGATATGTGTTTTTGACCAGCTAAATATAAAAAAATTATCTATTGTTCGAAAAAAAATTTAAACATTGACTTTAATTAAAATGAAGCAGCATTAGGACATGTCTTAATCTAAAGACAGTTAAATAAAAAATTAATATTTTTTTGAAAAAATATTATACGTAAATAGTTTCATTAAACACCATTTTAAAATTAACTTTTTAAAAATATTTTTTTTAATTAATAAAATTGAAAATGAACCAAAATATTTGATTAATTAATTAACAAGTGACCATTAAATTTTATTAATATTCTCATTCTGGTCACGAATATTCTCTATTGAGAAAAAAAATTTTCGTCATAGGTGACCGGATTAGTAAAAGCTAAATTTGTTTATTAAAAAAGTAAACTTCGGCGCAATTGAAATAGAATTTACAACCTTGAATTTTATTAGCTATCTAATGATGATAAATGTCGAAGCATCCGCGAAATGCCTTGAGTATTAAACACATCAAACTGACAAGTTAAATCATGTCAAAATTATAAAAATAAATATTTTCTTTTTTTCCGAGGAAAATAATTAATATATTTGTATACCCAGTCGAAATAAACAAGTCAACTTAAACTGATTATTTTGATTTTTAGTGACACTGATTTATCGATTTGAAAATATTCTTCTCCTAATCAAAACTATCTGTTATCTTTATACTTTTTTTTTTCCTTTATAATAAATATTTATGAGTCTTATATTGGTGTATTATGCAAGCAAAATTTTTAAAGTAAATATTTGCCAAATCCTGTCAAGACTTAATTTTCTCAACTTTTTATTCTAATATAAATTTCAAACAAAAATCACATCTATTAAAAATAAATTATCTTAATTGTATCCTAATTGTTCTTACATTTTGCTTTTGTGGTATGTCCTCGTTTGGGTCTAGTTCAAAAAACAATTCATCCCAAGGCAGTACGGGTTGATTTTTATCATTGAAACAAAAGTCGTCAACTGTCACTGAATTGCTGTAAAATGGCGAGCTCTGAAAAATAAAAATATAAGGTAATTAAAAAAATATTTCTGACCATGCTATTGAACTTACGGTGTATCCGTCCCAGTGCGGGTCAGACACGTCTGTATTAGTAGTGCTAGTCTCGTCTACCCCTACTATTGCTGGCTCATTTGCTCGTATCACATTACTTGTAGACTCGGATTTTTTATCCGTGATTTTTGCTTCATTTACTAAAAACAAAATTAATATAATTTACAAAATTTAATTCAAATATAAATAGCAAATAGACCTAAAATTATTAGAAATTTTTTTTGATGAATTGATAGAATCAAAATAATCTGGCATGAGAAAATATTTCAAATCGAACTTAAAATTATCAACCATGACAATTTATTCAAGAGACTCTAATAGCCTAATCTAAATAGTATTCATTTTTATTTTGTAAAAGTCATTATTTAAAATAAATAATATAACTAAAACCAAATTTGATTTTTTGTATTTTTAATATAAAAAAAAAAAACAACAATTTTTAAATTTAATGCTTTCTTTAACAAATAAAGGGCATTTCATTACCAAAGATAAATGCTGACCCTTGTTTCTATTTTTGTCACATTTAAACTCATTTGTCTTTAATATTTGAAATAAATTAATTAGATCTTCTTACATTTAGCAATTTGAATTTTATTCTCTAGATAAAAAATCACTTTGTTTAAACCACAAAAAAAAAGATATTGATTGTTTAATTTTTTTTCTTTTTACTTTTATAAAATAAATATAAATATAAACAATTTTTGAATATTTTATGCTTTTTTTTTTCTCTAAACTAATTTTATTACATAAATTTTTTGTTTAGCTAAATTAAGTCTTAGTTAAATAAAAAATAAAAGTTAATTTTTTATCTATGATAATTTAATTCTAACCTTTAATTCTCAAATTTTTTAGTTATAATTAATATGAAATTAAGTTTGTCAATGTCTTGTCAGTCAAATTAGAAATTTAATAATTTTTTTTTCTAGAGGTTAAAAATTGCAGTGAGTATTGTAAAATTGAATGTATTTTCAAGAATATTTTTATAATGCAAATTAAAAAAAAAAATTAATTTGAATAAAATATATCTAAAAAAGTACTGCAACATGGTCTAACATACTTTGTTTAAACTTTTAATATACTTTTTTTTGTAAATCAAATCAATAATTAGTAATCAATTTAATTCTTATTGATGTTTTATTATTTGTCTTGTTTTTTGTTGAATAAAATTTTTTTAAGGGTAAAAACAGAGCATCAAATTATGTTACAATACTTTTTTAAATATATATAATTTTAATTAATTTTAATCTATGAAATAAAAAATAAAATTTTTTGTTAAATTTGTATTTCACTGCGCCTTGTGGAGTCTTAAAAAAATATTTTTTAAAATACATTCATCTATGCACCATGATGCATTGACTGAAGCTCTAGTAAAATATCAATAAAATTCATTAATGTTTTACTCACATAACCAGTTTTTAACTGTTACTCAAATTTTTTTAAATTCATGTCTCTGGTCTAAAATGAAAATTGTTTGCATAAAAAAAAAAAAAATTTAAATAGCATATTTTATATGTTTTTACAATCTGTGGGAAACAGAATAAATTCCAACTAAATCTAAAGTATTTTACACTGAATTCAAAAAGTATAATTACTCTAGACTACATAGAAAAATTATTTAAAACAAAAAAAAAAAATCCTATCCAAAACATATGCTATCTAATTTGTTCTACAAATAAGAAAAAATAAAATAAAATATTTGTTTGTAATTAAATTCTAATTTTTGATTAAAATTAACCCAACAATGATCATAAAAAAGTTATTTAGGATCTAATAAAATTTAATGCCTCATTTAGCTATGACTTACTTGATTCAAAATTGTCAAAATTAGACGACTCGGTAAACGATATGACTTGAATTTGGCTCGAGTAATCATCGTTGAAGTCGCCACTAGCATTTCCACTGCTTGAGCGGCCACTTTTGGCTCTAAACGCTTTCTCACTACTGCTCACCTCATTGCTCAAATTCGAACATGTATCGTAGGCACTGGTCGCGGTCATGTTCAATTTGCATAGCAATTTTTTTTCACCACATGGATAGGACAAAATTTGATGATCATAATCGATCAGTTCATGTGAGTTATCATAGTCATATTGATCTGAATTAGTGTCATCAGCCTCTTCTAGATTATCGTCCAAGTCAGCATCGTGTCCTCCTGTTTCATTAAGATCAATAGCTTTTTTTCTTCTAAACACAGAGTACTTTTTGTTTAGATTTTTTCTAAAAACTCTATGCCGAGTTTGCCTCAGGTTGTATTCGCTAATGGAGCGATGGGATGTCTGGTTTTTGAACAAAACAGACGAAGGCTTGTAGCTCAAATCAAGCGATGAAATTGATGACGAAGAGTCGGATTTTTTGTCATTGATAACTGGAAGAATATCGGACATGTCTGAAGTGCTTGAATTAGATTGAATTTGGTCATCGTCGTCCAAGCTGTAATACTTAACATCGGTCAGCGAATAATAGTAGCTTAGATCGTTGGTCATGTGATTATTGAAGCGGCGTTTTTTGCGTCTTTCGAACAAATCAATTCGTTTGGATATTTCGGACTCGGTTAGACTGGTTGGAATTTTGCGCCTCAATTCAAAACTGTCGAAAATGTTCGTGCAAGACATGGTCTTTCTTGGGTCACTTGAGCCCGGCTCTTTAGAATAAACCAACGAGTTTGATGATAAAAATTTAATTCTCTTAGGCCTAATATTTAGAGTTGTAGCCGTGGAACTGGTCAGAATTTTTTCGTACTCGGACTCGTCAAACGGAATTATATCATCGTTTTGATCCGGATGCGAGTAAGTCAATTGGGAGTGATTTTCTTGGGAGTGTGCGGTTTTAACAAATGTGCTTGACTCACTCGAGTGATTTGTTTTAGCGTCCGAAGCGTCTTTAATTTGTACCTTGGAAGAAAAATTTTAATTATGCGAATGCTCGAGAGAAACTCAAGAGTTAGAAATGAGAAATGAGAAAATTCAATAAATGTCATATTTTATCGATTTACCTCTATCTAATTAGATCTGAGTAAATAAATAGAAAATAAAAAGCACTTATCTGTCCATCTGTCTTCTAGCGCAAACAAAAGACCATGACCAAATTTCTTATTTTTAAAAATATTAAAAGTTGCATTAGAAATTACACAACTTTTAATTGAAATTTTCTAATTAAAGCTTCTAATTTTGTTATAGAAAAAAAAAAAAAAAAAAAAAAAAAAAACCCAAAAAAAAATAAAAAAAAAAAAAAAAGTTTTTTAAAAAAAAAAAAAAGTTTAGGATTTGGGTGGGTATTTTTT
>VANL01000374.1:0-37917 GCA_006352455.1 Brachionus sp. 'Tiscar' | reverse complement strand
ACTACGAGAAGATTGAGAGGAGATTTGATCCAATTGTTCAAATTAAATAATAAAATTGAGTTAGTTGAGTTTAATAACGGATTAACCTATTGTGAAAAAAGTAGCGACTGCTATAGCTCATTAGAGCTCTGCTCGGGTATTTTTTCCGAGTTGCAGTTCATATATTACTACTACTACTACTAATAGATGAATGTTAATTGTTTTTTTTTAAATGTTAATAAAACTTCCTTTCATTTTTGACCACAATTTTATTAAAAAAAATACAAATAATAAAAAAAAAACACTTTGAAAATCATAAAAAAAATGTTTTACGTACAAAATGTTTATTATTAGAAAAACCATTATCATTTCTTACAACATTTATTTGGACAAGCCCAGTATCTTCTTTAGTCATTTGTTGCCACATTTTTCGCACGATTTTGGCATGCAGTCAATCGCATGATACTGATCTGATTCGATGTTTGGTCTTTTTGATAAAAACTTCCTTTTTGGAATATTCTTCAGGTTCTATTATCTTTGGAATCGAACTTGATGTTTGAGTTTCGCTAAATTGAAGAAAGATAGGCTGTAGTGATTTTTTTTGTCTTGCTTTTTTTTGATTTCGTAAAAAGTGTCAAAAATAGAAAGATTATTTTCTAAAATCTAATTTATTTGAGGATTTTTAAATAAAAGAAATTACAATTTGTACTTCAGTTATTTTCATGCTTAATTTTGAGAAATTTTTTTAAGTAAATTCTTTAAATTTTAGAATTCATTTTTAAAAATATTACAATTTTGTTCGATTAATAATTTTTATTAATACTGATATTTTTGGCGTAATTTAGAGATTAATATGTAGAAAATTCTTAAAAATCTAATTGCTACTTTAAAAAATTCAAATAAAATGCCTATTAAAATTTTGTAAATGAAACATATTCCGATAACAAATAAATATTAAAGTAAAACAAAAAAAAAGACATTTAATTATATTAATTAATATCTATTGATAGTCAATCTCTTTTATTTTTAATTTTTTGGACTAGCTTTGGCGAATCAACAATTTCTTGACCAAGGTACAACATTGCTCCCAAAGTAAGCAAAGTAGCTAGTCCCCAAAATATAACATAAGAAAATTGTTCTTGGAATGTTTCTAAAATAAATAGAATTAGTTATTTTGCTTTAATTTATTTTTTTTAATTTTCACCTGCTGGAATCAATAAGCTAATAATAAACATGGAAAATGTTCCCAATCCAACAATAGGGAGCTAAATAAAAAAATAAAATTTTATTTTAGTAAAATTTTATTTTATCAACTTACAATCAAATATTTTTTGTTTTCATCGGCAATCGGACATTTTTCCAAATCAATTCCTTCATTAGCAGCTACCTGATAGTTACCAAGTACTAAATCAATCGAATCCTTTGATTCAAAAATTAAAAGACTCCGGTAAACTAATAGAATAAATTTTACTTGTCTAAAACCATCATTGAAATTGTTCAAAAAATATCTATGTAATGAATTTATTCCATCTCTCATCATTCCATAAGTTGTTCTCTTGCCAGTTCTAAATAAAAAATTAATATTTTATTTTGTTTAAAATTTGTTTTTACCTTGTAAAATCTGATTTCAATGCCCCAGTTCCAGCGTATTGAATACTCAAAATGTCTCCATTATCGGCCCAAACTAAATTAATCATTAAAAATCAAAAAAAAAAAAAAAAGAAAAAAATTTCATTAACCATTTCTAAAAATGTTGTAGAAATTTTCATGATATTCAATAGCTTCAGTTTCACTAAGAAGATTTAATTTCTAAATATTTTAAAAACTAAGAAAAAATTTATAATTTTTTAAAATAATAATAAATTTACAATTAGTTGAATGTGAAGCATTCTTTTGGCTAGAAGACCTTGTACAACATTAGTTCTGTCCAAACAATCGATACAATTTGTTCTAAAAACCCCTCGTTGAGTGCTAAATACAGACCCATTTCGATTTATGCAGAAATAGCCCAAAGAATCTTGATCATTTGCCAAACGATTGATTAAAATTGACAATCTGTCCCATTGATTATTCCCACACTGTTTATGAAAATCAAAGTATTCATATCTTAAATAATTAATTTACATAAATCATAAAACAATAAGAAAAAATTACCTAATCAATGGTTCATTTAGCATTTTTAACATTTCAGAGTAAAATTTTTCCAATCTTCCTTCAGATCCATGCTGATTAATCAAATTAATGCATACCTGTTGATTATAAGCAATCATCAAATTGGAAAAATGTTTTTTACATGCTTCTATCTTAAAATTTTTGCTGTTTAATAAAGAGAAAATTTGATTTTTTTTTTTAACTTACTTGATTATTTGATTCATTAACAGTGATAGGTGGTTTATATTTTAGATTTGCTTTTTGAGACCAGAACAAAGGTATAGATCCACGAACCTTTGAACAAAAAAATACAGAATGAAATTTAGCATTAAAATTAAATTATACTTGAACATAAGAGCATTTTATGTCTTGGTAATTTAGAATTTGTTCAGTTTCGACAAAATTGGCAACATTTCCCTCATCGTCAACACCTCTTACATTGAATCTAGTGCCTGCATTGTTGACACTTCGTCTTGAAACAAGACCAAACTCAAACGACTTTCCAGCTATTTCAACACGATTTAAACTTATAACTAGAATTAAATTTTAGGCTATGAATTAGTCAAATTATTTTCTCTAATTTACATCCAAGAATAATTGGAACTAAAAAATTGCTCATTTCTTTGCTCGGGTTAAAAGTTCGAATGAGATGATAATTCCACATAAATTTTTTGTCTCCCTTTAATTTAATATTTCTCTCTTGGTCAATAAACAAAAAAGACTAAAGTTTACTCGTTCAAATAGGGGCAAAGCCAAAAATTCTGGCGACGTTTCTTGCAATTTTTGTAGGCTCAAAGTCAAATCATATGTGTAAGAGAAGTAGAAATTTTGAGTGAGTAAAAAATTTTCAACCATGCTTCTATAAATCGAGTTGAATTTTTTCTAAATAAAAAAATTTTAAATCTTTGGTAAAAATTGTGCTATATTTTGCGGACTTGAACCAAAGATTATACATCAAATTCATTTACATTTTTCATGATAATATTTTTTTAAAAATAAAAATATAATAACAATTAATAATGAATCACTAAAATTTTAAAATTTTAGAAAATTTATGGTTATCTTTCTTTCAACAAAATAGGGGTAAAAAATTGGTAGGGATCGGGTTCGCTATGATTTAAGTTTTCTATTAAAATAGTCCAGAGAGAATTGTAATCTCCTTTTAAAAGGTACTAGCTACTAGTCTCATAGATCTATTAAGCTGAAATTATTTATTTAACTTTTTTAACCTTAAAAAAATGTTAATTGATGTCTATTATCAAATTTTTGGGTATCAAAATATATAAAAGAATTTTTATTCAATTTTTAATTGCTAAATTTGATACAGTAACATTTTAATGTAAAATTTATAATTTTTCCACAATTCTGGAAAATTGAAAGTAATAATAATTATCAAAACAAATAGTTTAAAGTTTTTTACTAAAAGTTTTATTGCAGAAGCATATATTTTATGAAAACATTTAATTGAATTTTAAAATAAAATTTTTAGATTTACAAAGCTTTGCAAAAATGGTTTATAAAATTTTATTAATATAGAATTATGCACAATATTTATTAGACATGATTATATATGATTTTTTAAATGTGAAAATATGGGTTTTGTAAAATTCAGTACAATAGTATAGAATAAAAAGTTAAATAAAAATTAGTTCTGTAAATGCAGAATAGTGCAACACTCAAAGTTGTTTCAAATGGTAAAGTCTGCTAATGATGTGCAAAATATATTCAAAATTGAATTACATTCAAATACATTAAAATTTGTTTCTGCTAATTTTGCATAATTTTACAAGAATGTTGTCAATAATGCAACTATCAATGTTGCAATATGTCCCATTTAAAGAACTAATTTTTAACCTTCAGAAAAAAAGTTGTAAGATTTTTTTCTGAACTGAATTTCACAAAACCGAAAATATGCTTCTGAATAATTTTATGATTAAAATTACTTAGAAATCATTTTTTTAAATAAGTTTGGAGAATTGTTAATAAATTAATCCAAAACTTTATGATCATAAATTTTTCCAAAAAATTTTAGAAATTCTGTTTTTGATTAGAATCGGCTATAAAAAATTTTTCCACTTTTTTTTTAATTTTAAAAATGCTATTAAATTCTAAACTATTAATTCAATTAAAGTTCGCGGTTCAACTATTCCTTTTATCAAAAAAGAGTAATGACTTGTTTAGAAGTCCAAGTATTACAAGTCATCCTATTTCAGTTCGGAAATTCATGACAAGTCATAGCCGATAATTTTTAAGAAATTTATTTGAATTATTAGATATAGATTAATTTATTTAAAGAAAATATATGATATTTTTCAACAAAAAAAAACTTTCATTAAAATTTTTAACAAGTAAACTTAAAATAAATTTAGCTTTTTTTAACAATTAAAAATTTTTTCAAATTTTTAAGGAATAATTACTTGGAATTTAAGCTTTAATGCGTTAAAATTAATTATCTTTAGTTAAAATTATCGTTAAAATTAATAGCTCTGAAGATTAAATATAAAACATAAAAAGAATAAAAAAAATTTTAAATAACTTTTTTGCCAATAATTCAAATTTTAACACATATTTAAATGAATAAAATTATATAAAATTTGGTAGGAAGCTCAGATTGTGAAAAAACTTAAAAATTTTTAGTCATACAGGTTTAAACATTATAATTAAAAAAAAAGTAAATTTATATTCAAAAGCTATGATTAACATTATATAATAAAAAATAATTTAGATACCTCATTCTCGTTCATATGATTCTCATTTCTAAAATAAGGAATCATTTCAAATTTTTCGCATTTCCAAATGTCATGTTCATGCAAAACTCCAACCTTGGATTTAGCAGTTATAACAATAAGATAATAGCCTTCTAAAAACAAAGCCTTTATTCAAGAAGCAAAATATTTTTTATCAAACCTGATACTAATTTAATCGCTCCAACAATGGCATCAACAGGTTTTTGAATTGAGCTGGCTGAAATCGAATTTATATCTTGAAGGAAAAAATATTTAATTTTTTAGCACAATTAGAGGAAGTGAAAACCTTTTAAGCTTATTTCATTGCTTAATCGGTCGATGGCGATCACTTCATTCGTTGAGTATGATTGTACATACAAAAACTCGTCTGATATATGACTTGAATTTAAAAAAAAATTTATTTAAATAATTAAAAAACATTAAAAAAATTACACTACAAAATTTGAATAAGTTGATGTCATATTTATCTAAACCTAAATTGAGAACAAATAGTTTTATTTTTTCTTTTATTAAAAATCGCAAATTTTACATCGCGTCAAATTTGAAAAAAAGAAAAAAAGAAAATTAAAATATAAATTTTTTTTTGTTTTTGATTATTTATTTTAGGAAAATAGAAAACTCTGATAAATTAACAAAAACCGAAGCTAGATTAGGTTTTAGCTAGTTGTTTTACATGAAATCATCATCTCCATCGTCCAGAAAATCGTCTCGAACAAATGTGTCAAAATCACCTTTGATTCGGTCAAATTCCATTTTAATTCTGGCCTTTGCTTTTCCTTTGGGCTTTTGATCTTTAGCTTTCGCCTGTTTTTCTTCGTTAGACTTTTGCTCGTACAAAATTCGCATTTGGTTAGCTAATTTTTTACATGAATCTGCACTCACTTTAAATAAAAGTTTTAAAAAAAAATTAAATTTATTTTTATTTTTAATCCTTACATCCTTTGCACAATGTTTTTAACAATTCGTCTAGAAAATCTAGATACAAAGCAGAACCCTTAGAGAATAAAAATTAATCTTTAATTAATATTTTTAATCTTAAATTTAAAATGATTAATTACACTGTAGACATTAACTCTGGCGTAAAGTCTAGCAATGAAGTCCTGATATTCCTCTTTAGTTTTGAGAGACATTTCGTCTAATGATTTGCTTAAGCCAAATAATTCCTGTGTGTGCTGGTAGTCGGATTTAAGTTGAGCTTCTTTTTTTTCTTCTTCGGTCATTTCTTTAACGTCGTTTTTGGTGGCAGTAGAGGCTTTGGCATCTTTTTTTGATTCTTTAGGTTTGGATGGTTTGGCTGGACCAAATATTTGAAAAAAATCTCAAAAAGCGAAAAGGAAATTTACTTTTCGATTCTTCTTCCCATGTTTCCTTTACTTCTTCTTCATCTTCCCAGCTTTCTTTAATGTTCTCATCTTCCCAACTCTCTTTTATCACTGGTTTGGAGACTGTATCTTCGTCTTCGTCCCAATCGTCTTTTACTTAAACAATCTGAATTTAAAGTTTGAATGGATCAATGAGAAATTTTTACCCCAATCAGACATTTTTTCTAATTTTTAAATTAAAACTTTTTAAATAAAAGAAGATATATTAATTTGTGATCAATAAAATTTGGTGAGAAATGAAGCAAATAGAAAAGTAATTATAAATTTTTCTAGATAATTGTGTGAATGTAATGTTTTTAATTGATGGTGAAATAAATGGGTTTATATTTTGCCAAATATATGAATGTGCTCAATTTATTTTAATACAAGCAAAAAAAATTATGCTTTTATTCAGAATTTGATAAAAAAATTTTCACTAATGCAAAACTTAGTTAATAAAAAAAGCTTATTTATCATTAAGCTGATAGAAACAATAGAATCCAGAATGAAAATATTAGTAATTTACCTAAAATTTAAATATATTATTAATTATTTAATTCAAATAATCATTTTAAAAAGCCTTTAATTAATTTATTTAAAAAAAAAACAAAAACATTTATTATTTAACTTTAATAGATTAATAAGTTTTTCTTTTTATCAACTAAATTTTTTTTTTCAGCTATTTTTTAAATTTTTTTACAGAAAAATTATTTCCATCATTAGAAAACAAAGAAGCCAAAAATGTAAAGCTTAAAAACAAAAAAAAATTTTTTCATTAACCATTACTTGAATTGTTTGTGAAGTTTGGTTAGGTTGAATTATGCTCATTGGATTTTCATACCGACAAAAAAGATCAAGAGTTGCAAATTCTTTACTATTTTCACTTGGCAAACGTCTTAATGCAGGCCTAGTTTTTGATGGTTGATCTGTTTTACATTTTGACCTATTGGTAAACATTGTCGCAGTAGTTTTTGAACACTTTTTGTTTTTATGATCTTATACTATATGGAAAAAAATTCCACTTAGAAAAAATAATTAGAAAATAAATTAAAAAATTTCTGAAAAAAAATAATTTTGCTAGTAGAAATAAATAGCTATTTGAGTTAGAATTTTTTCACTAAAATATCACAAACAAAAAATAAATTATTGTAAATAGCTTATTTTAAAGTATTTTTTTTTGCTTTTTCCGAGAATATTGCACTATGTCTAACAAAATGTTGAAGAAGAAGGGGAACCAGTGGAAGAATCTATTATGGTTTAAAAATGATAAAACGCTCAAAATCTACTGCCTTAAATTTCGGTTGTTAATCGAAATTTTTTTTCGAAGTTTTTTCAAAATTATTTCACTTGAAGTTTTTTTACAAAACTTGAAAATCATTTTTTTCTAATTGAGTAAAAAGACCTTCAGAATTTTATGTTATGTTTGAAAATATTAAACCATAAAATTTCAAATTTTCTTATTATTTAGTTTATTAAAAAGGAAAATTAATTTAACACATAAAAATTGTGAGATTAGAAAATCGATTTATAAAAAAAGAAAATCATAGTTTAGAAATTGTCCATATTTTAAGCAGACGGTTCTATCCGTTTTCTTTGGTCATTTTGAATTAAACCTGAATTGCTGAAAAGGTTTTCAGGAAGTCTTGAGGTTGCTATTACACTATAAATTAATTCACATACTTTAGATAAAATAGGAATTTCTTTTTTAAAATATCTATAAAAATCTAACGGCTTAGAAATTGTATTTTTTGCAAAAAAAAATAAAGTAAGAAATTAAATTTGATTTTTTGTAAATATAATTCTAATTTATAAAATGAAAAATTTAAAAAATCGATATTTGAAATTTCTTTCGACTTCATTTCGAAATGAATTTTGAATCTTGAAGTTTTTATTTCAATCTAAGAAAATAAAAAGATTGAAATTTTGTCTTCAAAGAAGAAATTTAAAAGTATGTAGACATTTCGATTTTTTAATTATGAAATTTTTAAAAAATATTCAATTTTTCAAAATTTAGGGCGTTTAACAAAAAATTATTCAAAAAATTTGATTATTTTTTAAATAATTTATTTTTTGATTTTAATTATTTTTTATTTATTTTAAATTTCTATTGAACTTTTCTAAACTTTATTGATGAATATAATAAATATTTTAAAAAAAAAGCTCTTTATTTTGCTTAACCTATAAATTATTCAAAATTTCAATGACGTCTTAATTCCCCTTACTCGATTTTATTTCTATAAAATTAATAGTTAAAAATGATATAAATTTCATATTTTTAGACACGGGGTAGTTCGGCATTGATAAAGGCCAAAAGGTTGAAAGATCCGACATACCTCTTTATCAAAAAAATTAATTCATAAGGACAATATAAACCTTTTTTTCACATTTTTGCGTCTGCATATGATTATTGGAACTTTAATTTTTTTTTCATTTATAAATCTGTGCAAGGATAAAAAAAAATTAAAAATTAAAATTCAAGTAAATATTAAAGTATACTTAAGTAAATTATTAAAAAATTGAGATTCTTTTAGAATGTTGAGGAAAAAATAGACAGAAAACAGAAAAGAAAGAGTCTGTGACAAGATCGCTATTACAGTGGTATTTGAGAATTCACAAATCTAGATTTTAAACATCTTCTGTATTCATTTTTCAGCCTATCAAGTAATGGAGCAGATTGAATTATTGAAAGTGTTTTGATCATTTTTTTGGTTTTGAAATTTTGATTAGATAAATTTAGGATTAATTTAAAAAAAAAAACATTAGAATTATTATTGGCAGAGTAAAAATTTAAAAAGATTTGTAATTTCATAACAATTATTACCATTCAGTTTGGAGAAGTTGCAGAGTCTTAATCTTATAATGATAAGAAATTTAATAATTCTTGATTTAAGTTAAACTCGTCAAATTTTTTCTCGATTTTGAGATTCTTTTAGCTTTCAACACATCTCAAAAGATGTCAATAAGATTTTGAGTGACGATGAACAAAAATTCAATTTTATTCTTAACAGTAAAAAATCTAATGAATCACAAATTGTTTTCATTATGAGAAAGACATTGTAAATATTCAAAAAATTAGTTTACTTTATTGTTTTGAAATTTAAATTCTGTAAGACTAAAAATGCCCACCTCAATTTAATCTATAGCGTCAATCTACCATCAACTAATGGGTCAATTTAAGGAATTTTCAAAACAAACTATTTTTCAAGATACTATTTAATGAGGCACTGTAAATATTGGAACAAAAAACAACTAGCTTTTTTAATAGCTTTTTTCTACAAGATTTAAACTAGTCCTAAAAAATGTATGAGTAAAGAACTGTTTGAAATGCTTCCAAGTGACCATTTTGGGCCAAAATATAGATTGTGCATTTTTTAGATTTATAGACTTAAGATCTAAATCTTATTTCATAGATAAAAAATTTATTTAGATCAGAATTATTTTCAAGTTATAAGTCAAGTCAAGTCAATTACTTAAATTTTTTTTCAAGTCATGCTAATGAGTTGATTTTTTTAAAAATTTTTTTAATTCAAATTTTTTAATTTCCAACATGTATTTTTAAATATTTTATTTTAATTAATTTTCCATTGAAAGCAACAACGACACTAAAATCCAATGACATCAACAGCCACAACAAAACCAGCAACAATTTTTTTAAATTATTAAAAAAATATTAAAAGTATTAAAATATTAAAAATTGATATTTGTGTTGGTGTTGTTGGATGTATCTTAAAAAAAATTTAATTTAATTTATGACTTTGATTTAAACTTGTTTCTTAAGAACAAGTCTGATTTAGATAATGAATTTTTTCACTCTCACAAAGATACACTTTAAAAATTTTAAAATAAATTAAGTATGAAGCTTTTCATGAATCTAGAAAATGGTGTTAAAATAAATAAATAAAATTAATTATTTTCCAAAGAAAATCCAAAATTGCTTAAAATCTCTTTTTGGCTAAAAATATGTGAGTTTTTGAAAAATGTTTCATGATCGATTTCCTTTGTTAGATGTGGAATATATGATTTGTACAATAAACCATTTCTGTCAAAAAATTTAGAAGCGAACTCTTTCATAAATTCAATTTCTTCATTTTTTAATTTATCTCCGTTTGAGCAGAGTAGATCTTCAAGCTTATTCCAATCAATTTTGTCTTTTCCATCGCTTAGTACTCTAAATGCTTTTTCTAACAACTCTTCAGATCGCGTGTCAATAACTCCTAATGCCAAAATTGGAATCATAACTCGAGAAAAAATTTCAAAACTTATTTTAGTCTTAATTGCTTGATCGGTGTGATTTCTTTTTCGTTTTCCGAACGAAACTTTCATCTGTTTATAGATTTCATTAACTTGACCTTCAGTTGGACATAAATTCATGGCAAACAAACAGTTTTTTATATCTTCAATCTCTATTTCATTCTTTTTCTCAATATCAAACAAGTTAAAGCATTTTCTAATATATAATTCAATTTTGTCCATATTAAGTTTATTCATAATTTTTGCAAAGTCGGCTTCAATTTCACCAATGTCCAGGTGATGCTTTAATAAAATGTGCTTCTGTAAATGAATATGTGCCAAATCTTGATCATAGTCGAATTTTTCAAACAGAAAGAAAGGAATACTTGAATTGTTGCTTAACCTTTGTCTCATTTAAAAAAAATAAATAAAATTTTTAAGAAATTTATAGTAAAAATAATTTGAGCTTGCGCCTTATAAAACTAAATTGGAATTTAATAATTATTGTCCTTAGAAACATGATGGGAAATTAGATGACTATTTATTTTAAAAAAAAAAGGGCTTAATTTAAGCTTTAAAAACAAAATTAGACAAATGAGACAAAGGTTAAGCAACAATTCAAGTATTCCTTTCTTTCTGTTTGAAAAATTCGACTATGATCAAGATTTGGCACATATCAATTTTTTTAATTTTTTGATATTTTTAATAATTTAAAACTTATGAAATTTCGAAAATTATTGATATTATTAATTTGTTTTTTTTAACTGAGTATTTTACCATTTTTCATCAATTAAAGTATTAAATTTAAAAAAGAAACATGAGTATTTTACCTTTTATCATTTTTTATTTTTTCTGGCATTTTTTCATCAATTAAAATTTGTTAAATTTTTTTCACTGACTAAATTTTCGGCTTATTCACAAAGTATTTTAGCCATTAATTTTCAAAAACACTGTTTTTGTTAACTGCACATCAATTCTTAATCATCACTCTCGTAGTTATTTTCTCGAGATCTCTTTTAATTTCAAACTATTCAAACAATAGAGCTTATCTAAATATTTAGAATTTTTTCTTTAATAAGTTAGTTTCAGTCTCGTTTGTTTTTCAAACTCCTTTTTGTTTTAGTGTGGAAACCGTCTTTGCAAAAAATTATTCTGAACAACAGAAAATATCTTATTTCTTCATTTTTTTTTTGCCTATTTTTTATTATTTTTTTAATATTTTTTGCTTATTTCACTTCTAATGTTTCAATTTTTTAGTAATCCTCAATTGCAGTTGATTTTCAATCGAATTCTTAAATGCATTATGTTTTGTATTAGTTCTTATTTAGAGATACAATTAGTTACCCATTTCAAAACAAATTTTGAGTGACTTAGAACCTTTTTTTATTTGCAAATGGTTGATTTAAACAAATAGATTACCTATATGCCAAATTCTTCAACTTTTAAATATGATAATATGGTAATAAAATAATCAAAAAATAGTCAATAATAAAAATTAGAACTTATTCTTTATTTGAGTTGGCGCTTTATAAAACTTATTTGTAATGAAATATTTTTTATTCAAAGATAAATCATTTTGAATTGGGTGAGTTTTAGAAATAAACTGAATCATTTTTATGAATTTTTTTTCAAACTTCCTAATTTATTATCGACGACTTAGATATTTTGATTTCTATGGAAAGGCACACATAAATTATATTTATTTTATTTATTTACTTTTAAAATTGAAAATTAATATAATAAGATAATTAAAGTTTAACAGGATAAAATTTATGCAAAATTGAAAAGTCATTTAGATAACTCTACAAAATATCTTGATTTCTGAGTAAAAAACATATAGTCATATTTTATATTTAAAAAAAGACTATTTTAAGACTTGGAAACAATAAAATCATTAAATTAAAATAAAATTTAAAAAAAAATTTTGAAAATAAAAACTGTTATTAGATTTAAGTAACAATTAAAGAAAGTTGTTTATCATATTAGAATTTTAATTTTTTGGAAACAGTTGCAAAAATTAATACTCCAATAAGTGTTAAATTGATAATTAAAAAAATTTAGAAAAATAAGGAAAAAATAAACTGAAAAAGTTCAAAACTGGAGTATAAAACAAGAAAAAAAATTTACAAAAAGAATAAAACGAAAATTTTGAGATAAATCATTAATCAAATTAACTTGTAATTATGCTTTTTTGTGATTCATCCTCAATACCAACCAAATTATTTTTTATTTGTGATATATCTTAAAAATAAAAACAAAATTGTATCAATATCCAATTTAAAAAAAAAAAAAAACATAAAATCTACTTGTCGTGTTTATTGATGAATTTATTTCATAAAAGCTCTGATTCATCAAAGTGGTATCATAACAGTCAAAAGCAGCTTGAGAGCCATTGCTTTTTTGTGATTCATCCTCAATACCAACCAAATCATTTTTTTTAATAAAGTTCTGATTAAGTATAGAAGTTCTATTTTTTTATCAATTAAAGTTTTGTTTAAATTTTTTTCACTGACTAAATTTTCGGCTTATTCACAAAGTATTTTAGCCATTAATTTTCAAAAACACTGTTTTTGTTAACTGCACATCAATTCTTAATCATCACTCTCGTAGTTATTTTCTCGAGATCTCTTTTAATTTCAAACTATTCAAACAATAGAGCTTATCTAAATATTTAGAATTTTTTCTTTAATAAGTTAGTTTCAGTCTCGTTTGTTTTTCAAACTCCTTTTTGTTTTAGTGTGGAAACCGTCTTTGCAAAACATTTTGCTGAACAACTGAAAAGATCTTTTTTTTTCTTTTTTTTTTGCCTATTTTTATTATCTTTTATAAAAATTTTAATGAAAAATTTTAAAGAAAAGAGTAATTAATTATTCCAAGAAATGAATTCATTTATTTTTATTCCGAAAAAAAAATGGTTTTATAACACTTGACAGATATTAAAAATAAATATAAATATATACAAAATGAAGTAATTTAATTTAATTTTAAAATTTTCATACAACTGATGCAAACATATCATTTGGACTAAAAAGCATATCGTTATTTGAATTCACAAAACTAAAAGAACCAGTCGCATCATAATTTAATTTCGTTCCGTTTTCATTTGGCGATTTTATATTGATCGAATTATTCACTTTTGCCTCATTCACTGTGCTATAAATTGCTCTTTTGACCGCTAGATCTTTTTTCAATTTTTTTAACGAACTTGTCTTAGGCATAGACTGTAAAGCATCGCTGTTATGAACAGGACTATTTATTAAAAGACAATTGTAAGCTAACTCGGTCTGATTGTGCTCGGGTACACATGCATAAAATTCAGCGTCTTTTTTAGGCGACAAAATATCTGACTGATTTTGAAATTGAATAGAAGCGTTTTTTACTGAATACAAACCTTGATCGTTTTCAATTTTCTTGTTTGTTTCATCGTTGGACTCACAAGAACTTCCCATTGAACGAAACGAGCCTGAATAACTAAAATTTTTGTTCTCATAGCCAAAATTAATTTGCTTAAACTCCTTGGACATGTCCACAAAGTCATCCAAAACTTGAATTTTAATTTCATCATCCTCGTCTGTTTTTGTTAATTTTGTACTATTTGTTGCTGTTGTTGAGTTAGAACTCGACTCGGGTGTGTTGGCACTTGATTGACTTCGAATATCTGTGTTTATTTCCAAATTTCTATTTAATAAAAATATTTTAAAATTTTGTCAAAAAAAAAAATACATTAAAAAAAAACATACTTGAAGTTCATGTCATTTTTGATAACTAAGGCTTTTTTGCCCAAAGCTTTGAGATCATTCTTGGGACCAGAGAACAACATGACCAAAAATACAACCGTAATCAAAGCAACCAGTGCGACAACGGCCAAAATTATCACCAAATAAACCCGAAATTTGGGTCTTTTGAGAAAACTAGCTAAATTTTGTTCAAAATTTTCTGGTTGATCCTCCAAATCAGTGTTTTCTTTGAGCACAATTTTTGATGTATTGTAAACATCAAAGGCAATGTGAACATTTTGATTGTAGATCTCCGAACAGGACACTTTATTATTGTCATAGAAACAAAGTTTAAAATTAAGATGGTATGTTCCGCTATTTAGAATGATGCCAGTTTGGTTAACACTTTGACATAGACGAGCTAAATGATTGTATGAGAGACTAAGGCATCCATTGTTGTCAATATAGAATTTTGCCTTGCAGTTTGAAAAAGAAAACTCAGGTTCAAAATGAGCCAATTTTTCGTTTACTCTAACAAAACGTGATACAATCGCTGCACTATTAGCTATTGAATAATTATACAAACAGACTGATTCGGATTTGTTCGAATCTAGTTTGATTGCATTCAATTTAGGACTAAAATTTGCAATGACAGGCCGATTTTGAACTTTTATTTCAATCGGATAGCCATAGCTAATACCTTGGGGAAATTTTATTTTTGCTTTTAGTAATACTGACAGCCGAGACGATTCAAATATTGCACTTAGATCATTGTAAACATGAGCATAATTTGTTTTAATTAAATTTAAAAATATTTGAACATTTAAATTTTTGCTATTTATTAAATAGCCGATATTTTCATCAATTTTGAATAAATTTTTAATAAAATTATTTTTTGTCTCTAGATCAAAATTTTTACAATTGAACTCATCATATTTTGAGCATAGACGAACATTTAGACTAGGCTCGAGTGTGTATAAATAGTCGGAATTTGTGCATACGCTTTGAAATTTAGCAATTTGTGTGCCAGCCATTGAATTCTCAAAAACATTGAATATAAATGCACTTTTTGGCTTTTCATTTATAGAACAATCTACACTTATTCTACACTTAACTGTGGCAGTTTTTTGTATGTCTGAATTTACAGCTAAAACATCCAAATAGTAAACTGATTTTCCCAGTACTTGTTTAACACTCAGCCATCCTGTTCTCATGTCTAGATCAAATTTTTGCGAATCATCTGAATCAATCAATCTAAACATCACATTGTCTCCACTATTGTGCTTAAATCTATTTCCTATGCGCTTCTTGAGTTTGAATAAAGCGATTTTTTGATCAACTAAATCAGACTGATACAGCGATATGTTGTAATCGCTGTGTTCAAAGAGCAACGGATCGAAATCGATCCTAAACTCAATGTTAAGTTGGTTCAGCACTCTGAAGCCATGTGAGTTCCGGGTACGCTCAACATATTTTAAATTAGTGCTGTAAATCTGACCATCACGTAGCTCTATTCTATTTGATATTTGCATATAGCTCGAGTTAAACTCGTACTTAAAATCTGCTTCATTTGACTGTATCCATTCTAAATTTGTAAAATTCCAATCAATTTTTTTGACAAATTGAATTGTATAGTGAACGAGATTGGAGCCTATTTGAATTGGATCATTTATGTAGTAGATAAAAGTTTGATTAACTGATTCTTTGTTGAGTATTTCGTATTTTGATATGAACGGTGATGAAATTTCGGCGCGTATGATGGCCGAATCCATTTTTTCGCGGCGTATATTTATTTGAATTTTGGTAAAGGCCGGTATCATGTAGTCATGGTAATAATTTTTTTTAGACGAATTTTTTAATAGCCGCTTATAAGTAGCCTTTAGTCCGAATAAATAATTTTTGTTTACATTTTTGTTCAAATAGTCATCATTTTCGGTCCATAGTTGGCTTTTGACTCGGATGGCGCCCGTATTTGCATCCACATAGAAAGGAAAATCGCCACTAGATGGCTCATTTTGAAACAACGAAAACACAATATCGCTTTCATTGCTTGTATATTTTAATCTAGGCTCTAGAACTATATCGTTTATGGCTAAATATTTGTTCTCAATTACAATTGAGTACAATGATTGGGCAAAGTCCAGAGGCTTTAGATTCAATTTTTTTAGCTCATTGACCCTAAGATAAATGCTTTGAATTGAATTTTCCTCAACTATGTAATGCTCGGATATATTTGATGACAAATAAGCCTCGAGCTTTATTCTTATTTCTAAATTAAAGTCGTAGGCTTTTATCAACGACTTTTCATCAATAAATCTAATACTTAAATTAAGATATTTGTCTAGTTTTGATTCTAGATCAATTTCTATTAAGTCAGAGTTTGACTCAATTCTATAAATTAGTTTATTTCTTAGCTCTTTTGAGTCTTCTTCTGATGAGACCACTAGGGCTTTTTCTATTAAAAAGCAATTTTCAATCGAGCTTAAATTTAAATTTAAACTTTTTTCTCGAAAATTAATTTTTATATGTTGCTTTTTGATAAAGTTTATTTTTCTAATTTGAATTGGTATCTCGATAAAATTGTTTTCATTTATGGCTATTATTTTAATTGTATGCGAGCACGTGACTATGGAGCTCGATATGGTTCTTGCTACGATTTGTTGAGTGGATGAGTCGCATAGGTCTTCGAAGTTAAGCTTTTTTTTTAGTATGATGAGAGTTGTTTCGCTATTGAGGTATTCGATATGGACATAGCTGACCAGAGACGTGTCATTTACGATTTTGAATTGAAGATTTGAGCTGAATGTGTGAGCACCTAGCAAATTGTTTAGATTTATTATTTCAGAGCCTATTTCGAGGTTTTCGTTCAAAATAAGCTCGTCGCTGCGGATGTAATCCTGGCTTGTTTGCTGAATTAGAATTAGAACTATTAAAACTATCATTTTGAAAAACAAATAAGAGTAAAAAATCTATTTTTTCATTGACGTTAATATCTAAAAAACTTTTAAAATTAAAAGTTATTTTTATTATATAATTTAATTGTTTTTGGCTAAATAGGACAAAAAATGTTAAATAATTTTATTAAAATTTTGCTATGAGCACAAAAATCTAAAGAAGCCTTGTTGATACAATTTTTTTTTCATTATTTGAAGAGAAAATATTTTAAAATAATCTTTTCTCTTATTCTCTTTTTAGTGCTTAAAAATTAACTAATTGTTTTGGTCTTTTGTCAAAATCCTATTATTTGACTTTGTGTGTTACCAAATTGTTTAAGAATTCTCTTAGTTTTTTTTTTGATGAATTCAACAATAATAAAAACAATCTTGGCCCGATTAAATTTAATTTGACATAATAAAATTTATTTTATTATACAATACTCTATCTCTGTTTGACGGTGCTTTATTTTTTTCACTCGGTAACAACATATTTTCTCACTTGCATCCTTTGATTATAAATAGGATTAGTTATAATTCAATTTGGGCATGCTCAAACAAAAGTTCTATCACTTATCGTCAACTATTAGTTTGATATTTATTTGACATTATTTTGTATTCAAAACTAATAACTTGATTAAGCCAACTTTGTTCACAATAATTGGGTTTTTCAAAATTTATGTTTCAATTTAAAAAAAAAAAATTCACTCATTAACTTTTATTTTTAATATTTTTTGTTTCATTAAACGCCTTTAAAACATCACTTTTTATTTTTGTTAATTTTTAGTTGAAGTAGAAAAAAAAGTAAAAAAGTTCTATTAGGTTCTTTACAAAATTAAAATAGAATACAATTTAGGAGACATTAGGATTGACGTGAACAAATGCAAATATGTGATAGGTTTATTAAGAAAAATGACCATAAATTTTTTTCAAACCAAATAAACCAAAACCTTATTTTAAATACAGTTTATTTTTAGAAATTTTTTAAGATTAAAAAACTCATACAAAAAAAAAACTTTCAAATTTAAATAATAACCTCACACATACAACATAAAAGAATTATTTTTTTTGTAAGTTTAACTGTATCATTTATGCTTTTTTTTAATGACTTTTAACTGACAAAAAAGTCCGATTAGTATTCTATGGAATGATTACAGTACATAACTAAAGGAAAAAAGTGCTTCCTAAATTATTTTTTAATTTTTTAAATTAAGCTTTCTAAATTAAACTGGAATTAATCTCTTTTATTTAAAAAATAGTAAATAAACTATCAAACAAGACTCTTTTAGGAATTTAATTCAAGTCACTTTGGCCAAAATTATAAAATCCTAATTTAAACTTTTATTTCTAAAAAGCTCATTTTAAACCTTTATCATCAAATATTGTGTTTTCGATTTTATTTAAATTTTAGACTAAAGATTCCGGTCATCTAATTGTTGAAAAAATAATATAAAAAACACAGTCAGTAATTATCAGAACTGGTCAATTAAAGACTGAAAGTGACTTAAAATTAATTAAATGACTATTTTTGACATAAAAATTAGAAAATATCAAAAGACTTTGAAATCTGTTAAGTGAGAAATTCAATTATAATTTAGATCAATATCTAAAGATTTATTCTAGATTTAAATGAATGCTAAACAAATACTCGATATGTGTACGTTTGACTATCATTCAAAATAAGTCGGAAATTTATAATATTAAAAGGCTAAAAATCAATCAAAGTAAAAACAAAGAAATTGAGTGTAAATGACTGGCTTTTTGTTTGATTAAGAGACGGTTTGGTCTGTTTCTGAAATAAAATAAGCCTAAATCGGAAAAATAAGCAAATAAAATTCACAAATAATAAAAATTTCATAAGTTTAAAACAAATTTTGCTTTTTCGTTTTTTTTTTTTTAATTAGTATATTACAAATAAAAAAATATTCAATTAATCTTTTAAATTAGTTTGACGATGAACAAATACTTGGACAAAATTAAATATTAAAATAGAGTTAATAACCAAGTGCTTAGGTAAATAGCGACTTTAGAGCTCTAGCTCTGTCGAGCTAATTACACGACATTAAATTTAATGTCGTGATCTAGCTCGGCCAACTTGATTGATCCGAACCTAATGCTTCGAATGCCCCTTGGGCTTATCGATTTTATTGATCAGATAAGAAATACAAACACATGGTCAAGGGAAACTTGTCAGCATTAGTTCGTTGTCCGAAAAATATTTACTCTAAAGCTTATGTCGCTCTCATTTTTCTTCCCTTTCTCTCAAAATTTTAATTAAAGTCAAATACTGGCTGCCTAAAACCAAGAGTCGTATTGCCTAATTGACTAAATCAGTCTCTATTGTTCCATATAGAAAAAAAAAACATATAAATAGAATTAATTAAAAAATTTGTACTAAATTTAAATTTGAATATATTGATTAAAATAAATGGTCACCTGAATAATAATAATATTAAAAAAAAAAAAGAATATTTAATTTATTCTTTGTCTTTGTTGTTGCTGTTGCTGAGAACGAAAATCAGATAAATTTGGAGGCGACTTCTTTTCCTTTATTTGCATTTGTTTCCGACACACTAAAATGCTAACTAAACTCAGGATTAGGCGATTCTAATCGATCTTATCAGAACTAATATTTGAATTGCTCTTGAGAGCCTCTTCGCTTGGACAAGGTTAGGACAACTAAGCAACTATTTTAAAGCAGGAAAACCTAAGATAAATAAACACATATTCTCTCTTGAAAACAACTACTCTAATTCACTTGACAGATTTTTAATGTAAACAACACTTGAAATTTAATTTAAATTTATTTTTTTCGACAAATATTTCACTTAATTCATGAGCTAGAATAATTTTAAATTATCAATAAAGAGCACACGTTTTTTGTTAATTTTTGTTTTCACAAATGTTGCTCCATTATTCCGATTGAATTGATTTCAATACCGGACTTGCCTGATGATTTAACATTTTTCCTAATGCGATTAAGCACATTTTAATACCTCTACTAACTGCAGAAATACAAAAAAAGAAAAAAAAAATTTTTTTTTCTCTCTAATTCACTCGGCTATTTTCTATCTCAAGGCTATGCTGTTTATTTTTTCAACTGTATTTATAATTGAATCATAACCCAGATTAGGACTTGTTTTTTTGTATGCCAATTTGATTTTAATTAACATATGGGACGATGAAATTGAAATTTGGAATCATATTGCAATTAGTCCATGATTAACTCTAAATTATCTGTTTGGCTTAGAGTCATGCTCGATTAAGGATCTGTTCTTGACAAATGATTTTTCTGTAAACAACACTATGTTTGATGTTTATAAAATATTCATGCTGAGATTTTAGATATTTGGCTGGCTTACCGTTCGGCGTCACCTCTGCCCCCCGGGGGACGCCGCCTAACCTGATGAAATATTTTATAAATAAACAATGTATTGTATGATTTATGCCGAATACTTTAATCGATTTCAGATGATTACTGACGGAAATATGAAGATTTTGACCAACTGCTCTCTCTCTCTCTTCATAGCATCTGAAACATGACTCATTTTGCCCCCGAAGAAACAAATGACTTTCATTCTAAGTTATAATTTAGTTTTTATAATTACAGGTTTTATTGTCTTATGCTCTTTGTGCCTCTCTAAAGTATTAATAAAAATTATACAACTTGTTTTATTGTGTCCCAGCGAGAGCTGGCTTAAGAGATGATTTTTATGAGTGTATATACCGTTTTTGAGACATACAATGTCCAACGAAACGGATATTCAGGTGATTAAACCGGATTATGTTTGTTTTGAATGAAGATAGCCCTAAGTGATTGTAGAATGAGGTCTTCAATTAAAGTATTATCAGGATTAATTCACGCTTCACATGGCTTGCTAGACCCAAAATTTAGGCGCACAAAAGTCAATTTTTTTTTTCGTTAGTTGTGCTGAATTAATTTCAAATCAAATTTAGATTATAAACTTTAAAAATGAAAAAAAAAAAAGAATATTAAAAATCGATTATCAATAGAATACATTTATATTCTAAGATTGTTCCGCTTCTTTTCGATTGTTTTGAATTCGTATTGTGATATTTTGAGCCTTAATCTTTTTCTTATTCAAATAATTCACATTAATCAATATTCGATTTTGTAGATTTATTGATTTTTGTTTTCTCTTCATATAGGTTAATTTTTATTTATTTCTAGATTAGAATGACTTTGAAAGTCTCAAAGATTCTAGTTCCGATTTAACGACCTTTGCTCTATTCTAACGAATTCATTTTTTTTTTCAAATCTCAAATCAATGTTTTTTTTTCTAATTAAAAAGAAAATCCTAAAATTAAAAAATATAAATAAAAATTTCAATTTTTTATTGTTTAATATTAATTTAATATTAGCACAAATTTAAATTAATTTGAAAAATTTAATTTAATTTAATCATGTGACTATTATGAAAATTATGAAAAAATTGAACTCTTAATTTTATCTAGAAAAAAAAACTCTACTTTCTTATTTTATTTTTATTTATTTTTTTATATCACCCTCGTTGTGTTTACTGAATAAATACTGTATACTGAATTAAAACTTTAACTTTAAAATAACAAAAAAAAAGCTTTTTGAATTTTTAAATTTTTTTTTTATTTTTCTTTCAAATTTCTCTAAGAAGAAAAATAACAAAAACGTACATTAATTAAATTCATTTTTATCATGACCAGAAATTTGCGTTAACTGAAAATAAATAATAAAATTAAATTTAAACTAAATGTTTAAAATTGAAGAACCCTTTAGTAAATTTTGTACAGTTATCACTCAACAATTGATCCTAAATGTTTGTAAACAATTTAATTTCTAATTAATTTATTCAGCGTTAATCTCATAAAGTTTTAAATAAACTATACTTTTGAATTAATTATTTTTGTAAGTATACGATTTAAAAAATAAGAGTTTAAAATAGGATCATTAGAGAATTCTATAAAAATCAGAGTTTTATCATTGCTTTTTGTCAATTAACTTAGATCATTAAAAAAATTTTCATGTTGACAAAATATTTACTAATGATTAGGCAAAAAATTCTCCTATTAAGATAATATAATTGGTTAATTATAGATACAAAGAATTAGAATCCATTGGTCATATTTACATCATTAATTATAGAGAGTTTTATTTTTCTTTTAGCAAAAATTGTTATTAAGTGAACTTTTTATAATTTTATGACTTATGAACATAAAATTTGACCACAACTTGCTCTTAATTAATCGAAAATAAAAAAATGGACAAATAGCCCAGGGTTAAGTTCTCGAAATCAATATCAGATAAATTGAATAGGTAAATGTTAGTATATTTTCTAAAATAGAAAAATGAATTTAATTGTAAATTAAAGAATTGCAATAGAAAAATGTTCCAGCTTAATAAAAAAAAATTTAATTTGACTTAAATATTCTAATATTATGCTTCTAATCCCATTGAGATTTCAATTTTTTTTTATTGTACTTATAACTTTTGTTAAATTAAGTTCAATTCAATGTTGAATAATAAAAGTATTGAAAAATTGAATACATTTAGAGAAAATTAGTGTAACTAAATAAAATGGAATTGTTTGTCTTCGGTTCAATAGAATAAAAAAAAAGACAAATTTTATGTGCCTCTTAAATCATATTTATTTATTTTTATTAAATAATATATGGTTTGGGTAATAGACTAACATTTCGGAATAGAGCTTAGTCTTTCCTATCAGTCAAATAATCTACATTGCTATTAATGTTAAGCATGATATACGTGGCTCTTAAATAAAATGAAATAAATAATAATTATCAAAATAATAAAGTAAAAGATGTTTTTAAACTGATCTAAAAATTAATTTAAAAAATTAAAACTTCTTTTTATTTATTTCTTTAAAAATCAATTAGTTATAAAAAAAGGTCAAAAAATTTACTTGAAACTTTTATCTGATAAATAAACACTAAAAATAAATTATATTTATAATTAAAAAAAATCAATTCTAATTTTAGTTTTATCTGAATGCTTAAGGTTTATAGAAAACACTAAGAAAACAATTTTTATGTAATTAACGTTATGAAATAATTTTATTACTCATATAAAAAATTAATCTAAAATGTTTCAGAATTTCAAATATTAAAAAAAAAAACTTTATTAATTAACTCCAATTGGCATCATCAAGTATTAATTTTTTTTATATCCAAGCATTATCATGTATTTTCTAATTCTAATTTAAAAAAAAATTTAAAAAAAATTTCATTATAATAAAAAAGCATCAAAAATCCAATGACCATAATAATAGTTTATGATTAATAAGCACGGCTAAAAAATTCTTTTCCATAAAGATTATTCTAATCGAAATCAAATAGCCATGGTCTAAAATTATCACACTAAAATAACAAATGCAAATATTTACTATTCAAATAACACCTTAGTTTTGAGCATTAATACGAGACCTAATGAATTCTAGGAATTCAGCGTGATTGATCCAATCACCTAGACCAAATTTTAACCTAATATGTGCTTTATCTTCTATTTAATACGAATAACAAATAGCAAAACGTGTGTATTTAATCCTATTTGAGCGAACAAGCGAGTCAGTCATTTTCCTTGGTGGTGTTTTCATTTTTACTTAATCATTGATACTTTATACACACGCTAAATGCGCTTAGCAAGCAAATTCGATACAAATTAAACAAAGGCAATATTTTTGCCAAATCGAATATCTAAACTTATTCCAATCTGTGATTTAAATAATTTGATTTAAATTTAGCTTGAGTGTTTACCAACTATTTTGACGTACTCAAATTACTTCGAATCATTCTAAAATTGATTCGCAAATATTTGACAAACTTTAAAAACAATAACTGAATGAACAATTTTGTGTTATCAATTGATCAATTTTTGTCGAGTTAATCTCAATTTCAAATAATATTTCGCCAACAAATGTCAACTTAACGAGACCTAAATCTCAGTGCTTCATTTAGCATTTAATTAGATATCTAAAGCAAACATTTAGAGAAAAACAAAAATGATAAGATAAATAGGTACAAATCCACACACTTCTACATGAAAGTATGTTTACTTCGATTTGAGATAAGCTATTTATTTAGTAGCCAGCTGCTATCATATCTCATATCCTTAAAATTTAAGATAAAATAATTTGTAAGACTAATTTTGCAAAAAAAAAAATTAATTAATTTTCCCTCTCGACTTTGTTTGCTAGTTTTTTAGATTAAAAAATGTACACTCTGAATCAGACTAACTTGATTTTATTCAACTTTTAGCTCTCGAATTTCCTCTAAATCTTAAAAATAGCATTTCTTTATTAAAAAAAAAATTGACAGATATCACACTTTTTTTGTTTTATTTTTTTATAAAAATAGTTTAGGCAAAGTCTTGGATGATCGAAAATGGAAATTTAGTCCTTCCTTTTAGCCTCTTGATAGTAGTTATGAAATTAAAATAATAAAAATTTTGCTAATTTATTTGATATTTGTATTTGTGAAAATTGTAAATTGTAAAACTCAAACTAACTCAGCTTTTTTTAAAAAATTTTTTAATTTTTTTACATTGTGTAGTATAAAAAATTAATCGTGTGACTGAAAGGAAGGACTAAGTCTCCATTCCAACTGACCAAGGCTTCGTCTAACTTATTTTTTTTAATAAATAAATGATAGTTGTATTTTTTAGACTTTTTTTGAACAATTTTTTAACACTTACACAAAAAATAAAGTTACATCAAGTCCAATTTAATGTTTAATTTTAGATATATTTATGGTTAAAAGTGAATATTAAATTGTGATTAATCGAGAAACCTAACAATTGATTTGGACTTTGGTTTGAGATAGAAGATTTTGTTTTATATTAACTCAAAATTACACGCATTTAGCTAATAAAGTCGAGATTTTAATATATTTTTTTAATTTATCTTTAAAAAAAATTACCTTTCAAATCTCAAAAAAAATTTTAAATTAAGTGTTAAAATTTCTGATCAATAAATAATTGGTTATCAATGTTTAATCGAATTGCGTAAGAATGCTAAATTTTAAAACGCAATCTTCATTGAATTAAAATTTTCATTTTTAATGAAAAATAAAATAAATTGTGATTTTTCCTATTAATATTTCTTATTTGCATGATTAGCTTAAAAACAAATTCATCAAAAATTTATTTCCTATCAAAAACAGAAGTGAGCTATCAAGTTTTGATCACCATACTTAATTACCTGAATTTAAGCGACTCTATACAAAATTTATACAAGAACAAAAAATCGATTGGATTCTGTTTTGAACAAAATAACTTATTTTAATGACAAATAGATGGAAAATATTTGATTTTATCAATATTCTTCCAGCCTTCTGCTGCTAATTCTTTAATTCTGATTTCAACAAGATAAACATTATTTATTAGAGAAAAAAAAAAAACAATTTCAAGGTTCATGAAATATGAAATCTCTTTAAATGAAAAAAAGCTTTTTAAGTCCCATTATTATTTAGTTCCATATTTTTTCGATCTATTCAACCAGAAAAATTACTTTAATTACTAATACTTTATTAAAAATTTAACACTAATTCTACTTTTATAATGATTTATTACTATTTTAATATTGATATATTTTTCGATTAATCTTTGCTTAAAAAATATAAATCTAGAAAAAACAGTTTTGTTTGATTAAATTAAAAAATGATCATCAATTGTTAATTTAATAAATGTTTTTTTTTTCACTATAAGCTATAATTGAGAAAAATTTAAAAGAAATGTTTTTTGAAGTGCGAATTTCGAATTAGCTTTTTAGCTCAGCTTGATATTGGAGCAATCTTGACATTCTATCTAATCAAAATAATCTAAATTTTTGGTCTATAATTTAAATTTTGATCTTACTTTTTTTTCTAACAGGAAGAAAAGCTGTAAATTTATTCAGTCGCTTATGGGACTTAATTCGTCTGAAAGCCTAGCAACAGCCAGAACTACTTCGATCAAAATCGGATTCAAATCAAGTTCATTCAAGTAAATGATTTTCTTAGAAAAAAATTAGACCTATTTTGCAAATCGATTCTAAATCACTTTTAAATGACATTAAGAGAAAATTGTTTCCTGTAAGTGTGTTGATTCGATTGAAATCCTATTAGGCGTCACTTGATCCGACTCCGAAGCCCAAAAATTTTTCCTAACCTCAGAAAGTAAAAATGATACATGAAAAACAAACGAAGCAAACAAATCGATTCAAATTTTAAGATCTTAATCAATTTGAAACTATAGAGATGAGAAGACCTTAGTCAAAGATAGAGCGGCGATTTTTAAGTGCTCGCGTGAGCCAATGCTAAATATCGATCACGACATAAAACAATGTTTCCCTGAGTCTAATTGTCTTGGTAATCGATAAGCATGCTTGATTAAATTCGACATGAAATCGAATGCACACATTTGAGAGCTAGCTGTGAGAGAAAATTTAAATTTAGCATCACAGTCCAGCATTTTTAATTTTAAATTAATAACTTTTAACCCTGATTTTTAAATTAAATTTAATTTTAGAAAGAACAAAAAAAAAATGTAAAACTTTGAAACAAAAAAAATTCAATTCATCATGTGTCCTGGGGAATTTTTAACACAATTTAGATTAGTTTAACATTGTTTCAATTAGGCATTGTGTTTAAATTGAAACAGTTTAGCCTGTTTCCTTAACTAAGTCTCAGTTTATTTATTAGAACTAAGCTTTTAGTAAGAGAGCCAGTTTATTTTAAGCAACTAGTTTGTATGGTCTCTTGGATTCAATTAATTTCGACTAGCAAACATAAACGATTTAGCTTATTGAGCCACTGATCATTACAAAACGATAAGCCTGCGGGCTTATTTTCCGAATTCTTATAGCGAACCAATCTATTTTTAATTGAATTTTTAATTAAAATTTAGAATTAGAAAATATTCAAGTTAGAGTCAGGCTTAATATGACGTTAAGCAGTGGTGAAATCACAAGAATATCCCGAAAATACTAACTGCATAAAGAAAATAGAAAAAAAGAAAAAAATTAAATTTATTTTGTATTAATAAAATTTTGTAACCCCCTTTTTATTTTTTTTTACAAGTTAAATTTAATTGAATTTTCATCGCGTCAAGTAAATATAACTCAAATTATGATTATTCAATGAAATCTTTTCAAATTTATAAAGCCAAGCGAGACCTAGTTTTCCGGTGACAATACCCAAATTGTTTTTGTCCTCTATCTATTCTAGCTATTTCCAGTTTTCAATTATCTGAAAAAAATATTTCTCAATAAAATTTATTTTTTTAATGAAAATAATCTTTCTCCTATTGAAAATAAAATGATCAGTGCTCTAAATTTTAACGGGAATGCAAGAATTTTTTTCTAATTTATTTTGCAGGTACATTCATAACCCAGAAAAACACTTAAAAAAAAACTTTCTATAAAATGATTAAATACCTTAAAAAACTAGACCAAAAATTTAAAATCAATTATTCTAATTACAAAAATCAATTCAGCTAAAATATTTCAAACTATTGTTTTTCTTAATTTAATAAAGAAAAAACTCTCACTTAAAATCGAATGTTTATCAATAAAAATTAAATATTTTATTTAAAAAGATTTTTAGAAAGTGGTAGCAAAATTAGATAGTTGAATTGAAAGTTATTAATGACTGTGTCTGTTAAAATGCTCGATTGAAAAAATTAGCGGAAATAAAAAAACTGTTAATAAGTGTTTGTAAATAAACAATAAAAATTTTTTGATTCAATCAATGATTCTAGCTCTTTAGATTTTAACAATAAACAATCTTATTTTTGAATTGAAATGAATTTTTCGAAAAAAAAAAAAACAACAAATTATTATTTTTTACAAATTTCAAATTTTTTTATTTCTATTAAATGGTAAAAAATATAAGGGAAAAAATAGAATAGAAACTCTATGAATTTAACTAATAACTGATAAAAGAAAATAAAATAATTAATTTTGTATCAAGTGTTTGCAATAGGTTCTGAAAAATTTACAAAAATTTCAAGTCAAACATAAAAAACTTATTTAATTTAAGAGTTTATTGCTTAGAAAAATATTTGACTGAACAAGTCTTATTAAATTAATTTGAATGAATCGAAACTCGTTTCCACCTTGAGTGGTGATTTTTTGAAGCCTTTTAATCACTGATTTTTGTTTAAGTTATCATGAACGGTTTCTAAAAATATACAAACTTAAAAATAGTTGTCTATGGCTTTACATGGTTGTAAAACTTTTTCGAAAATTTTTAAATTAATATTCACTCTTGGAGCAATTTTTTATTCTCTTATTTTCATTTAACATTTTTCTATTTCTTTTAGGAAAAAATTTAAAATTAAAAAATTTCACTGAATCAGAATAAGAATATTTCCTTATAAATAAGATAATAACTTTTATTATTAAAGTATCTACCCAGAAACAAACATTGATATACTCAATAGCTCAGCAAAAAATTTAAACGGTTAATTTTTCAACATACAAAACCCAATTTTACCATTAAAAATTTAAATCTGCTAACTCTCAGGGTCACCATCGAAAGAACTGACAACCAGAAAAAAAAAGTTTCTAGAGTATAAGCTGAATGAGGAAAGTTCAGCTTAAATTTTAAATAATTCAATATGCTGTAATCAGAACTTTGGTTGAAAAAAGTAGTGTTTATTTTTTCGTACAAAACGCAAAAGAGCTCTGAATTTAAGGAACGGTCATCCGAAAAAACTTCAAAGTGAATTTATACTTTCTCTTTCAAAATTAGGTAGAGTATTTTCCAATAATTTCAATAGGCTATCGCCTGTTAAATTTTTCTGGTCGAATTTTTGTCAAAAAATAAACTCTATTTAAATTAAATTAAAAATTTGGTTTCTCAAAAAATAAATTTTAATATCTGCAAATATAAGGTATTGTGAATTCTATAAACAAAAATTCTTCCTTTTTTGAAAAACCAAAATTTACTAAAATAAAATATATCTAATAAAATACTGCCACATACTTTGTAGCATCTTTTTTACCTAAAATAATCTTTCTGATGTAATTAAAATATAATTAATAAAACATAAATTTATTTATTTATTTAAAATCATCCGGCAACTCGCAGTCATCCAACTACTACTACTACTAAAAATAATTAGGGCGAAGCCTTGGCCATTTGGAATGGAGATTATCCTTTCAGTCACATGATTGATTTTCTATATCACACAATGTAAAAAAATTGAAAAAAGTTGAATTAGTTTGAGTTTAGTTTTTTAATTTCTCTATTAGTGTTTAAAAAAAATTTCAAATAAAACATAAATTAGATTTTAAATAACTATTGATTTTGTTTACCCAAAAGAAAAAAAAATAAAGTTTTATTTTAGGTAAAAAAGATGCAACAAAGTATGTTGAACTATTTTGCAGTAGTTTTTTAAGTATATTTTATTGTAGTAAATTTTGATTTATCAAAAAAAAGAAGAATTGATTGAAAGGAAAAAGATTTTTAATTAGTGAGTAAATCGTTCTAATAAAAATTTTAAAGAGAAAAAAGACAATTTTTTGTCTATTATCAAAATTTGAAAAAATTTAATACTATCAATTTTAATAAATGTGCTATTTAAAAATAAATCAATTTAATCAACAATTTTTTCAAATAAATAAGAAAAAAAAAATTTTTTAACTAGTTAAATTTTATTTTAAAAAAAAATTTACAAACAAAACTAAAAAAAAAAGACGGACAATTCCTAATCTATTTAGCTGAGCTGGTAAATAAATTTTCATTTGTTAAGTAATCCGGAGTGCCGTACATATTTTCAAATTTTCCTATAAAATTATTTGACTCGAATCTTTGTGTGTCCTTGATTAGACCTGGACTTTCTTTCAATTGAGACTGAAAATTTAGCACTTTATCATTAAAGCTATTCAAAGGAGCTATTTTGCACTTGAAAGATTGTTTAAAATAACTTTTATCGTTAAAATTAATCAGCTCATTCTGGTAAATATCTTCACTAGTTTTCATCAGTGAATCCCTTGAACTTGGCGTATTATTACTGCTGGTTGTTGCATATGATTGATTTGATTTGTGCACTACTCTCATCTCATCGGACACAATCAACTGACTGTGATATTTGTTAGTCCTATAATAGTCATAGGACAAGTAATCTTGACTGTACACATTCAGCTCATTATTTAGCTCATCACTACAACTTGTCCCTCTTGATTCGTTTATGCTTTCCGAATTCAAAATTTCTGGTGTACCAATTTGCATCAAAGGCTCATTGTTTGCTGGTATTCGAAAATTATCAACAGTAACTAGCTCAGTGGCTCCACTTATTATTTCATCTTTGACCTTTTTGTTAAATAAATAATATTTAAATTTGATTTATTTAATTATTTATTAAAATTTTGTTAAATTACAGTTAGATTTTCTTCGACTCGCGAATTTTTTTCTTTATTCAAATTGAATGTATTCTTGACAGCATTTGTCATTTGTGTTAAACAATCCAGCACAGCTGCTGAACTAGTGTCATCGCCATTTTCTTGGCCATTATTGACTTTTTTGAACATGATAATTGTTATAAAACCGGCCACAAATAGCATAAAAAACAAAACTGACAAAAGTATTATTAACAGCACACTATTTGAAACAATGTTAAAAAAATTATTGTACTTTTCTTTTTCCATTTTGTACAAGTCAGTGCCAAATGTGGACTTGTTTAAATTTTTTAGCTGATTTTGTATTATAATTTGAATTTCATGAGGCAACTCTGAATAGTCATAATTCAAATAAAGAGTAAAATTGAGGCTAGTGTATAGACTGGGTGATCCATTGTCTGCAACATTGATGAAAACATCAAGAACTTTTTTAAATTCATGCCAATCTGAGCCAATTTTGGCCCTCGTCGTGTTAATAGTAACATGACCACTATTTGAGTCTATGTCCAACATGTTCAATGAGTCGTGAATATAAAATTTTAATTGTCCATTTAGACCATAGTCATTGTCAATGGCTTTTACATCTAGAACATGTACTATTTCTGTTTGACTTGATTCAAGTTTGACATTTAAATGGGTCACTTTTTCATCAGGATAAATTAGATTCGGCTTGTTATCATTTTCATCTTCAATCTCAATGTAAAAAGTTCCAATGGAGCTCATGTTTGGACTGCCATTGTCAAACACTTCAATATTCAATGTGTAAAAGCTCTGAATTTCTCTGTCCAGAACAATTAAATTTGACACTACGCCCGATTTATAAATCCTAAAAACTTGATTGTACGTTTGGCTGAGTAATTTGAAGTTTCTCTGTCCTGGTCCATCTTTATCTGTCACAATCAATTGACCAATAAAAGTATCAATTGGCGCATTTTCTTTTATTTTAAATGTAGAATTTTTATTCCCAAATAAAGGTGGATTATCATTGACATTTAAAATATTAATTACTATATTAGTCATATCACTAAAGCCATCTTTGTCATAGGCTATTATTTGAAATTCAACTTTGGGATTTGTCTCATAATCAAACGGCCTAAACACGGCCAATGTTGGATAATTATTTAGGCTTGTATTTAGTTTAATGTAATTTTCGATTGAAACATTTGAATTAAATTTAAAATTAAGCTTTGAATTAGCATCACTTTTGTCTATGTCAAAAACTTCTATTTGAGGTCCGATTAAAATATCGGTCACTTCATTTTCTTTAATTGTAAAATAATAACTTTTGCTTAAAAAGTCTGGCTTGTTGTCATTCAAGTCCAAAATTTTGACTCGTTGAAATAGATTGACCAAAAAAGAGTTGCTATTGTCCACATTTACCATTTTGTTGCTCATCAAACTTGTCTTATCTTCGAACATATCAAAACTATCCATGTCAAATAGTAAAATTTTAAGTCTATAATTTTGTATAAATTCTGCATCAAATTTTTTCCTAGCAATCAGCTCATATTCTCTCTGAGTCTTTTCTGATTCTCGTATACTAAACATGCTCACATCCTCAGTGGCACTGGTTGCCGATTGAATCAAAAATTTATAATTGCTCACAGTGTCATGATCAAACACTCTAATTAAACCCAAACTTATGTTCAAATGGTTGTTTTCGAACAGTTCTATTTGATTTTTGACATCTTTATTGATAAGTCCAAATACACTGTCATAGTCTTGATCTAATTCTATGGATATAGAATTAATCGAGTAAAAATTTGGCTCTACTGACTCGTTTAAATATTTGATTAGCTTCATTTTGGCCGGATTGTCGTTCACATCAATCACATTTATTCTTACAGAACAAATTGTTGAATGTTTAATATTTAAACCAGAATCAGACACTTTAACTTTAAAGTCAAAAAACTGAGTTTTTTCATAGTCTAGCGGAGACTTGATGCTCAGCCAACCATTTTGGTCCACTTCAAAATACTCGGCTTCTTCTCTCCCTTGGTCTATTTTGTACACAAGCTTTGAATTAAGTCCAGAATCCAAATCATTGGCTTTTATTTGAACTAAATTTTTAACAACTAGATTTTCTTTTACATTTTTAATAAAATGACTTTTTTCACATATTGGCTTATTGTCATTTTCATCAACAACATTTAGAATCAACTTTTTCCAGATTTTTTTACTTTCCGGATGGCCATTGTCTCTAGCAAACAAATAAAGATCATATTTACGCTGCAATTCATAGTCCAAGTGAGATTTTAGAGTTAAATAAAGATCTTTTTTTGACTGATCAACTCGACTGATTTCGATTAGATCAGACATTTTCTCAGTATTATTCTGATCACATATGTAGTAAGAAATTTGGTTGTAATGGGCGTCCAAATCGAATGCCAGTGAATAGGGCAGAACAAAACTGTCTCCTATTTGAGCTGATTCGGATATGTTTATTGTGAAATGGGACAAATTTGAGTAGAATTTGGGCGCATAGTCATTTGAATCGTCGATAAACAAGCGGATTGTTTCAGCATTTATTTTGTTCTCAGTTCGATAAATTATGTTCAAGCTAAAAATACATGAAAAACACGCACAGTACTCTTTTTCCATGCACAAGTACTCCAGAACAGGCCGATCGGGTATTTTAATGTGAATAGATCCATTTTGTGAGTTGACTGAAAATATGGGCTCCATTTGGCCAGTTGATTTATTCACTTTGGCCGAGAGTAGACTTGTTGGTATCAGCTGAGGAGAATAGTAAATTAGCTTGTAGTCAATTATTTTTGTTTGTCTGCTTATTTGGTTCTTCATTATAAGAACACTGGGTATGCTGCCCACTATTGAGTTGTAAGACACACGGTCTCGCAGTATCAAGTCGTAAAGAGTTGAATTTTTGCGCGGATCTTGGATCAAATTTGAAAAATTTTCTCTATGCATTTCTTGGCCAAACAAGCACCATACCAAAGTACTAATTAGTGCTAAACAAATGAACATTCTTAAAAAAAAAAATTCAAATCTAAATGAGAAATAAATGAAAAATATTTCAAGTATTTTATTAAAGTAAAGCTTGTTAAGATACGGAAATAGATGCATTATTTAATTGTTGGCTACAATTAGATATTTTATTCAAATAAAGTAGACACCTTTAATTACAAAAATTTTATCTATATATTTTATTTTAATTTTGAATAAATATTGACTGTGAATAGTTAAGACAAAAAAACTGCAAGGTGAATTACATTTAATTTAGCATTTCCGTATTAAATAAACAAATGATCCTATTATTGGATTGTTTGATTAGGCTTTTCTTTTGAATCTAAGGCGTTTTCTTTATTTGATGACAAATATTAGGCCAATTTGGCCGACTAGTGAAGCATGCAGAATGGCAGCTTAAAGTCTTCAAGTGGTTGTGGTCAAATGAAACGATTTGGATTTAGATTTCTGTGACAAAGAACAGGTTTGTGGGATCGCGTAATCTTAAGCCAAAACGATAGCTAAATTCGATTTAATCTATTTGTCCAAAAATCCTAAAGCCTCAATGCTTATGCAACAAGTCAATTTTAAAAAGGACATTTAAGCTATTCAAACAAAAGCTATCGTCTTATGTCAACTAATTAAGCCCATCATTTTTTAAATAATTATTTTTTAAATAAAAAAAAAAAGATTATTTCATTCATAAAGAATAAATTTAATCTTTTAGAAAAATTTGAACATGGATTAGCATTTGGTTTATAAAATAAGACAAAATGAGAAATTTTAAATTTTAAATGGACACGAGGTAAATATAATCGATTCATTTACTAATCAATAAAAATTTCGAGTGGTGTTAATTTGAATACAAAAATAGAAAAAAAAAACTTGAAAGTTAAATAAGTGTGTAAAATCTATTTATAATAACAATGGTTTAAATTATTCGAGAGTCAAGTGGAATTTGATATTGAAGCAAAAAAATAACAAAAATTTTGATTAGTTTTTTTATTTATAATTATTATTAATTAGAAAATTAGATAAAAGAATTTTAACTAGTTATTTTTTCTTCAAAGACCAGAATTTTCAGGTTGTAATGTCAGACAGAATATTTGTACGAATTCTTCGCCGATCATTTAAATTCAGATTGTTCAATTTCTTTCAATTGATTGATGAGTGATCGTATGGGATCTTTTGGTTTTTCTAAAACTAAATTTGCAGTTAAATTCTTTAAAAATAAAATTGTTAAAAAAAATTTTTTTTTTTTTTTAATTTTCAAAATTACTTTAAAAAGTTCGAAAACATCTTTTTTGCACATGTATTTGTTTGCCTCATCCAAAGGATCCTTGTGCATTCGGTCCCCGAGATTTATGTTGCCCAAGTCTTGCTTTGCAACGACCACATTCTGTTCGATTCTCTGAGCTGCTTCCGCTATTTGATTTTCGTTCATTTATTGCCTATTTTTCTCAAAGTGTCTTAAATTTCTTATTTATTTTCTTTAAATAATTCAAATATAATCAAAAAATTACCATGACAACTTGGCTTAGATTAACTTTTATTTATTTTAAGATTGACTTTAATGCATTTTTTAACACGATATTTATTTATCTAGGTAATACTTGATTCGAAATTACCTGCCTCGAAACTTATTAGTATTTTTTTAAAATAAATTTCTGTTTTAAAGTAGTCTAAAAGGCTTAGAGTCTATTTTACAAGATTTTTTTATGATCCTTAAATGCAAACACTAATATCACTCCACATTAAAAATTTAATTCTGATTTAAATTCCAAATTTCATAATAAATTTAAAAAAAAAACATTAATTGATTTTACTTAGTAAAAATGTAATTAAATAGTATAAATCCTAACAAAACAAATCTTTAGCAATAAAGACACTACTTTCGACCTAAAATCTTCAAATTCTTAAAAATAATTTCTAACTGAACTAGCAATTTAAGACCATATGAAGAATACTTTAGAGTATATTTAATTTCATATTTCGTTATCAGAATCTTATTTTAATTATTGATGTTAGATTTAAAAATGAATTCAATGGACTGAGATTAACACTATTCTCTTCAATTGAGTTGAAATAACAAGAAGATTTTTTTAGTATGAAAGCTGAAATGTACTAGGCACATGAAACAGAACAAATCAATCAAATAATTAATTTAAATTAAGTTTTTTTCAACGAAAAATGTCGATCTTCGTAGTTTAATTTTTTTAGAAATAATTTTTTTAGTCCTACTCTGAGCTGATTCCAAAGTAAAAATCTTCTTCTAAAGAAGAATTTATTTCAAATTTTAAAAATTCTAATTATTCTGGAAAACATGCGAAATAAGCATCCAGCTTTTTTTCATTAAATTTACACTTATATTTATTTTTTTTTGCATATTATAATTCAAATAAATATAATAAATTAATTTGTAAATTATTATATTTACTGAATTAAAATGACCAAATGTTCAGTAAAGAAAAGTTATTTAACTAATTTAAGTAATTGTTTTACATTTTTCTGCTAACTGAACATATTTTGCAGCTGTTTGAAGCCTACAGTAAAATAACATCTTTCAAAAGAATTGATGTTTTGTTTGTTATATCTCTTTAGTCAAAATGGGTTTCCGATTTAAAATTAAAAAAACTTTTAATTTTAATTATTAAATTATTTGCTATTTGTCAACTTTTTGTAAGTAGTTTATTTTGAGTATGAACTGAGCATGAAAAAAATCGAATAATATCATCACTTAATCATAGAGTGATCACATTGAGCTTTATTTTGCTACATTCGGAAAATTTTTTAACCATCACTTGTATTATTAGTGTAACTATTATTTAGAGTATGGAGTTTAGAAACTAAATTTTTTAGAGTATGGTTAAAATCAATTTTTTATTTTAAAAGGACTAATACATAAAAAAATTAATTTACTTTATTTCGATTTAATTAAATTTTCATCAATTATTTTTATAGATTATTAATTTATTTACTTTTAGAGACCAAATAAGTAAAAGTAAGTAACTAGTAAAAACCTTTAGAAATAAAAGTTATAAGCTTTTTAACACTAGAAAGCCCGGCTGATTAGTTACAAAAATTTCAAATTAAAATTTCAAGAAAATATAAATAAAATTTATTTAAAAGATAAAAAATAATTTAAGTTATTATAAATTTGTTTTTAGTTTTTTTGAGTCATTTTTTAAAGCTTTATTTCTGTGACATAATATTCAAGTTTAAATTTTTTAAAAAAGGGTTTAAAAAACCCCTCGGGCTTTCTAGTGTTAAGCATTATTTTTTGTTCTATTTCTTTTTAATTTCACACGATCAACAATTTATTTATCTAACATTTTTGGCATAATCTAGTTCAGGTTTAAACGAATTGACTGTAAGAAAATTTTTGTTCAAATGTATAAGTGGAATACAAATTTTTAAGAGTTCACTGTTTTAATCACAAAGTTAACTTCACGCGAATCAACTAACTAATTTAAATTATTTTTTTTATACTAAAAATCATTATTAAATTATTTTATTAAATTATACAATTAAATAAACAAATTTTATTAATTAATTAAAGTTCCAGAATAGTGGCACGTTTTGTGTCCGGCTTCCAACACTATTCAAGAAATTCAAAGCTAAATTGTAATCTGAATTTCTAATTCTTGACTTGTAATTCGCAATCAACGTCCTGTGAAACCCTTTATTTCATATTTTGGTATAGATGAGTAAGGTTAAGATAATGATATTGTTTTAATAATTTAATACTTTTTGTTTTTCAACTATTACCCCATTTACTTTTAGTACTCTATGATAAATGTAATTTAAGATTTGAATTAATTAATAGTTGTATTATTTATTTTAATTGTTACAAAAAGTTCTCTAATCTACGACAAATTCGGATCCCTAAACCAGGGCTTCGTCCCGGACCCCGTTATTTTTGAAATAAAGATTAAATCAACTACAAATTATAAAAAGTACAGAAAGTAGAAAAAGGAACGAGGTAAAAATAAAGTAAAATTAACAAAATTTTTATCTGAGGATACCTAATATATCCCAGATTATGGGAATGAATCAAAAAATAGAAAAATAAATAAACATAGAAAAATAAAAACGTAGAATTTAATTAAATTAACGTACAAACATAGAAAAATTCAAGTATCTTTGTAAGAATATTAGTTAAATTTACTAAATTATTTTAAAAAAAAAGATTAAATAAAAAGAAAATAAAGAAAAAATAATCAATAAGCTTTTCAGTTTACAGTAATCATATTTCTATGTTAAAGATCCAAGATTTAGTTAAAAGAAAAGATCCTATGCTCCACAAGGATATTTTAAGGAGAAAAATTAAATATATTCTTGATTTTATTAAGTATATAACAAACTGAATTTTTTACTTAATTGTAAAATGGATACTTAACTGCCCATTTCTTTTTTCTTTTTTATTTTTATCATTTCAATTTGTC
>VANL01000373.1:0-38093 GCA_006352455.1 Brachionus sp. 'Tiscar' | reverse complement strand
AAAAGAGTTTTGGCTTGTTATAAGGCCAAAGGCGGTCATTTTAAATATTAAATTGTAAAAATTTCTAAACTTTTGAAACGTTTTTTTTTTTGATATTATGATCTTGGATTGATAAAAAATAAAAATTTGAAAAAAAACCGCTTTTTTTATTTTCCCGCCTATTATATATGCAAAAACAATTCTTTTGTTAACGAAAAAAAAAAATTTCTAAACTTTAGCAACATACTGTATTTGAAACATACATTTTGTAATTCAAACACAAAAAGTTAAACCGTATTTTTTTAAAACTAGAAGTGCCGAGAAATTATCTTTAAGAAAAAATACTTTTACAAATCAAACAAATTATTTTAATAATAAGATAAAAACAGATTTAATTAAAAAAAAATTTTTTTATACTTAATTTCTGTCTAATTTTATTAATTAACTGTTTATAACTAAGAAACTTCGCTTGTCTAGCTTATTTTTTTTCATCAAGTTCACCTGTTAGAAAGTTTAATCAAGACTCTTCCACTCTTTAAGATATACTATTTAATATTCCCTCTTCTTAATATTAAGTTTAATTACCTTGATTGGCATTGCTGTTTTGTGACTTGAATTGTACTGACTGGTTCAAATTTGACCTCTTCATCAAAGTACTCCTCATCAAAAGAGTCAAAATCATCGGCATCAAATTGTACTAAATTTTCTTTTTGTTTTTGCAAGTCGAGCTCAATTTTCTGCTTGTCCAGAGCATCTCCCATTATTTTGTCCAACGGTTCGATTGGAATAAAGCTCTCAGATTGAACTGGCTCGAATTCGTCCTCATCAAACGAATCGAAATCGTTTGGATCGAACGAGCCAGTGATACATTTGGGCTTTCGAAGCGAACCACGACTCGAAACAGTTCGCACAGAATTCATCTTTTCCTCAACACTCAAATTTACATCCATCTCAAAAGTCCGCGGTGGCTTTGCCGGTCTAAAGTCAAAATCAATGTCAATCACTTCCTCCTTTTCCAATTTAATCTCGCCACTAATAAATTTTGGTTTTGAATTTTGATTGAATTTTTTACGCAAACACTCTTCATCTTTTTCGTTTAATTTAATCAATTTTTGCTTTAGAGTTTCACTAGGCTCGGATTTTTTCAAATTAACAGGCAAAGATGAATTATTTTTTATTAGTATATTTCTGAGTATATCAGCTGAAGTCATGTAGCCAGGCACTACAACGTGTCTTTGGCCCTCATACTCAAGTCTCAGCTCGTCGACTGAGTCAGGTATGTCTTTGATTAGAAGGTTCTGGGAGGTGTACATGCTTTTAGAGCAAGGAGTGATGCTTCGCTCAGTGGATAGAATCTTAAAGTCCGATTTAAGAGTGCAATTGGTGCTGGAGCTCGTGTCGGAGAGCAGGCGAAGTTTAGGCGTCGATTCGGGCTCTTCGGGCGGAGGGCTGAGCGGCAACGGTGGCGGAGGTGCCTCGTACGGAGGAATGCCCAAGTCAACCAGTCGGTCACTTTGCATAAAATTTAAATTCTCATACAAGGGTTGCTGCTTTTTGATCGAGACCAAAGCTGACTCGTAGTTATTGAACAATTTTTTCTTATTTGTAATTAATTCAGTATTTTTTGTTTTTTCGGGTGATTCGAATATGTTTCTCATTTGACTGACAATGCCTTGACATGGTTGATTGCCTAAACTTGGAGCGCTGACACTCGAGCTTGACGAGGACCGGTTGGAAGAGCTCGTCGACAAATTGGATGAAGAAGAGGTCGAGCAAAAGGCCTCGAGCTCGCTTTTAATGTTCGATTCGGTGCTGGTTATTGAATTTTCGTCTTTGAGAACCGAGCGCGGTTTCACTTGAGGCACGGCATCTTCGTGCAACTGGCTGCGAGGCTTGGCCAAAGGCTTGAAAGCCGACTGGCACTCGTGATTGATCTCGGGTCGAATTAATTTTCTCGGCTGATAATACCTGCTTTCCAGAGATTTTCTAGGCGTAGCTTTTAAATGAATTGAGTAGTCAATTTTGGCATCATAGTCAACTTCTGGCATTGGACACGATGCAAACTCCAAGCTTGGCACTTGTTTAGTGCTTACTTTTTCCCTGTTATCTATGAATATGTCAATCATGTCTAATGTGGACGTGATTGAATTGCCGTTTAGATTGCTTGTTCTATTCAAGTGAGCTTTGCTTATTTGAATTTTGCCTTTAATGTGTCGGAGACTTGGATTTTCCGGTTCGTTTAAACCTATGGTTTGAACGCACGCGTCTGTTTGTATATGATATTTGAGTAAATCATTAATACTCTTGCTTCTTGTAATTAAACTCTCGGCTCCTAGAGTGATAAAAAAATTTAATTCAGGTCAGTTTAGATAATTGCTTTTTTTTCGTAGTTTTTGGCTATGGCATTTAGTTATGAGCAAAAATAATTATCTTTGTTCAGACTTTTCTTATCAATTTAATTGTTGAATGATAAGTTTTTTTTCTAACTTAATCCACCATGGCCTATATTTAATTTAAATTAAATTCAGGCCTTAAAACAGATTCGGATTTTCGGCCCACGGTGTTGATACTTGATTTATTTTTACAAAAAAAAAAAAATGAAAAGTTTCATTTGGTTATTTATAAGCTTCTTTTCATTCAATTTGACTTATCGCCATTCTAATATTTATATTCAATTAGGACTATCTTAAATTTATTATTTTTGTTTTCAAAATTGTTTTTAGAGTGATTTTTTATTACTAAATAGTGATAAATTTAGAAAAAAATTTATTATATTTATTTTAAATAGCTAAAATAAAAAAAATAATTTTTTTGATAAAAAAAGCGAGTTCTCTTGATGCAACAAAAAAATAAAAAAATTTAAGACTTAATTTATTTTTTATCGACTTTTTGTAACTAATTTAAAATTTTAAAATAATGAAAAAAAAGTCTTGTTTTTGTAGCATAGAAAACAGAGCTATTTTATATAATTGACTAGAAATTTGCTTTATTTCAGCTAAAAAAATCATAAGAATTTAAATTAATACTAAAATTGATCTTTACTTTATAAATTAAGTAAAATAACATAATGAATGTCATATTACAGCATCCAATCTCTATTATTTTTTCTTTAATTTTACTATTTTTCTTTTTCTCTTTTACGTGTTAGTAGTTTATTAAGATTACTAAAATCTTGAGGCAAAAAAAATTTGATATGTTTAATAAAATATTTAAATAAAAATTGATTTTTAAAAACTTTTCCATGAAAATTTTATTGGATTTTTTCTAAACCTAACATCAATTGAATGGTTAAAGTTTTGATATATTTAAGAACTTTTTAATTGATTGACTCAATTGTATAATTACATGGTTCATTTCTTTTGAAAAATATTTAAAATTTTATTATTCTGGTTCCTAAATTAGAGTTTGATAGGTTTTTTTTCTAAATTGCTTTACTATAAAAGGTTCGTAAAAAATAAATCTTCTTTTTTTTTAAACAAAAAATATTAAAATACAAAAATGTCCAAATATACAGCTTTTAGATTAATATAATGTTAAAAGAAATTTTAAACTATAAACAATTATAATATTTGAGGCTATTTAAATCTATTAATCCAAAGAAAGTTGCTTGGCATGGAGAAAAAAAACTTTTCAAAGTATTAAAATATAGTTAAATTATGCATAAGAAAATAAATTTCCTCTACGTGGACATCAAGACTGCCAACCCCATTTATTGGCGGTTCAGTGGTTGCCATTGACCGTCACAAACACTTAAAAATGGAGAAAATTTTCTTAAGATTCAATAGATAAATTGAATTTTATTTTTATTGTTATTAATTGATTAATAAAATAAAATAGAAGAAGGAAGTTTTGTACTGTTTGATTTCCCTTTTTTAAAATTTACAATTATGTTTAATTTTTTTTTTTGATTTTATGATTTCATGTTCAAATTTTGATAAAATAATATTTTTAAAAATAAAATTCAGAATATCTAAATCAAGAAAGAAAATAAATAAATGTCTAAATTCCATAAGATTTTTTTAATTTGAAAAAAAAAATCTTGTCTAGAAAGTGTTCTAGTAATTTTTAGTATGAATTAAGTAAAGATATAACAAATGATAAATAAATTTAATTTATTTGCTATTTGGTATTTTTTAGCAAATTATTTGTTTCAATTTTAATTTTCAAAATTTGATTAACCTGTTTTACTATAAATTAATTAAGAAACAAAAAATAATTATTCCACTATTAATTGAAAACTTAATATTCAGCACTAATTTCAATACAAATTTTCATTATTCTAAAATTTTAAAATATTAATAATTAAAAAAAAATTAAATTTACATGTCTAATTAAATTACAAACAGTGACAGCTACATTAGACATAAATTAGTTTTATCTGAGTAATTTTATATTTAATTATATAAATCGGATTTGAAATTTATTTTGAAACTTTATACTCACATTTTAATTTACAAATATAATTTCATTTAAAAAGAAAAAAATTTAAAAATATCAAAAAAAAAGATTAATCATGATATTTTTATTTAGATGTAATTCTAAACCTTGATAATTCCAAGTAATTTAAAACCAGTTTTTAATTTTTTATTTTAAAATAAATTTTCAAATTAGTGACTAATTATTAAACCAAAAAAAAAAAGATTAATTGAATTGTTGCTATTAAAAACTTACAAATTAAATAACCTAAGTTTTTTAGAACAAAATTAATATAAATATTTGAATAAAAGCATATTTAAGCCTAATGGGCATAAATTTTCTACTCTAAATTACTATGTGTCTCACATTTTATTTTATTACTAACCAAATTGGCATTTAACCTTTTAAATGAAATGGCTATCATTTGTAAGAGGCAAAAAATTTATTCAAGTTTTTATTTTAAATTGTATGACCAACAAACTAAATAACAAAAACTCTTTTCAGAAAATAATTTTTCTAAGTCTTAAGCTAATAAAATTTTAACTTAAAACGTATTTCAATTGATATATTCTAAAGACTTGACCCTAGAAACGGGTGAACTATAAAAAACATTTAACAAAACTAACTGATAATTTGAAAATTCGAACATATTTTTAAAGTTATGGATCAAATTTTTAGCAAAATATTACACTCTTATTTCTAATTCATTATTAATAACGCAATAAATTTTTTTGGATAAAAATTTAATTCTTTCTATTCTAACCCACTTAATCTAATTTATCAACAAAAACAATTTATATTAAAATTAATTTTATGAGAGGTTTTTATCAAAACTTGTTTTAAAAAAAAAACAATTAAATCTTTTAAATTCCTTTTTACACGACCTAATGTGATATTCTAAAAAATAAAAGAAAAATCATTGTAAAAAATGACTTTAATCAAAACAATAAAAAAATTTTCTATTTAAAGAAAATATTTCATAATTTTTTTTTATTTTAAAAAACATAATAAATCAATAATTTATTTAACTAAAAATAACTTAATTTTTATTTGAAACATTTTGACTTATTTTATTTTATTAATTTAGAATACAAGTGGAAAAATTTATCAAAAGTTCAATAAAAAAATTATAATTCTTAAGACTCATTTTAGCGTTCTTAATAAAATAATTGAATAAAGTGACATGTCACTAATTTAAGAGAACAATTTAATTAAAGAATTTTGTCGATTTGCTTATATGTCATTAAAGTCAAGTTTTTTTGCTATTAAGCTTATTTTTAGCCTAATAAATTACTTTTATCTGAAATAAATTTTTTTATTTTATCTATTATATAACTCTAGGTTTAAAATATTTTATTTATTTTTCGATATTTCAAAAATTTTTAAGATTAAAATCTTTTATGGAAATTTGTAAATATTTTTTTCAAATTATTTTAAAATTTACAAAAATTTTTTTTTTTTTTATTTTAAAATTTTCAAAAAAAAATTTTTTTTTTTAATTTTAAAAACAATAAATTTTAAGAAATTATATTTTATCTTTAAAAGCATTTACCTAAAATCAACTTCGAAATGATTAAATTTTGCTCAAAAACTTTATCTCAACTAAAAAAAAACTATTTACCTGTTTTTTGTTCTGAGTATGAGCTATTTTTATTAGAAAAACCCTTTAGTAGTATAAAAAAGCCATTTGTCGAATGTACATTGTTCGGTTTGGTCGGATCGTCTTGTCTGAACACCAGCGAGCTGAATTGATTCGATTGACAGGAAACAATATTTGTCTGAAAAGCGTTTAATATATTAAAAGCCTTGTCTAGCTCGAGCCTGTCGCTAAAAGTGAACAAACACGAATAATTGCTTGTGAGAATAATTTTAAGTTCGTCGGTCCAATCAGTGATTAATTTTTGCGGAGATTTGGTAAAACTAGGATCAAAAGCAACGACTAGATCGGGCTCGAGAAAGCCTTCCGAATTATTGCACGCATATTTAATATAGTTGGAATAGCTGCCTTGCCACGCGGATACAAATACACTTCGCTTTGATCGCAGCAAATCAAAGTCTTTTCTAAGCACTGGACTTTGAATTAACTTAGACCAGTCGATCAATTCGGTCTTGGCCATGCTATCAAAATGTGCCGTATTCAAATAACAATTTGTCGATATAAGAACAAATTCTATTGAATTAGTACAATTCGGAAACATGTTTAAAATTTCGTAAAATTTTTTTTTTACACAAAATTCCAAGTCTTCCAAATCTCCATTGATAAAGTTGGCGACTAGATCGTCAAATAATTCCAATGGCGGATACAAAATGTGAATGCACAGAGGCTTCGAATCGGGAGAAACATTTAAACTTTTTAGACATGAGCCGATGGTGATCGGGAAGCTCATTATTTGGGTTACTCTGGCCAAAATTCCGTCTAAAACATCGCTCAATTGAGGCTGTCTGCGATTTAAGACAAGATTTTTGCTAGTGAATATTTCCTCGTGAATTGTTTTGCTTAGCTGACGAATAGAGTCGACCAGATCGGACCTAAACTCGAACCAATCAGTCCACGTGACCACTTGATTGTTGCCGCTCCACGGCGAATTGCTGTAAACAGGACTCAGATCAATGGGTATCGATTCCATTATTTGGCAGAGGGCCGCCCATTCCAACTCAGCGCATCTGGGCATGTGCTTTTCGATCCAGTCCAAATGCTGATGCTCCTGGCTGCAGTAGTAGATCATTTGACATCCGTAGCATCTTCCGAGCAGGTCCGGATCTTGGTGGCCGCAATAAGCGCAAAATTTACGCGCCGAATCCAAGCACTCTGTTCTAGTTCTTAGATTTAACTCAATTTCCGACCACATTTTCAAAGAACCTTTTCATTTCTAAATAAATAAAAAAAAAATTAATTGTTCAGTATCAATGAATAATTGGACGATGACCACATATGAATGCAAGTAAATAATTTTTTTATTTCAAAAAAAATTTAATTAACCTAAATTTTAGTAAAAAATTATTTTATTGTTTTATTTGGTTCGAATGAACACCGTAAAACACTCTCGCTCACAAACACACACACACACACATACACTCTAATGTTTTTTGATTGAAATTTATTTTTTTTAGATATGGGGCACTTTTTTCAGGTTCTTATTAATTCTGAATGAATTAAAATGAAACCTTGGTTAATTGTCTTTTATGAAGTCTTATGTAAATTTTAATTAGCTAGTACTTGCCACTTGTTCGGTTTCTGAAGCCTTATCAAAATGCCTAAGAAAAATTTTAATATCATGAATAATTTAAAGTCATGGTTTATTAGAGTTTAAATTTGCCGAAAGGGGTCCAAATAAAATTTTAGATTTTTTGAAAGGCTTGAATTAAAATATTGGAATGTATTACTCGTTTTGAATTTTTTCGACCTGTTTATTTAATGCCTATTGCAGTTGCATTATTGGTCACAGTGTGAGACTCATTTACCGTTTTATGTTTCGTTTTATGGATAATTTATTTGTAAATATAAGTTTTCTGAATAAAAATCGATATTTGTCGTGTACAAATTCTAATAAATTAAATCTCTTTTTTTCACATATTTACTTATGGACTAATTTTTATCTTAAAAAGTATATAAAAAATACAACTATTTTTCATGGCAAAAATCTAATTTTGAAAATAAAATTCTGTAATCTTTCTATCTAAAATTAAAAAAAAAAAAACTAAAGAAATTAAAAACACTAATTTATTTTGATCTAATTTAAGTTGATTGCTTCTTTTTATCGAAAATGCTATGATCATTATGCTATGTCGTGTTTTGACCAAATAAAACAGAATGAAAAATCAAATAAAATTTTATACATAAATTTTTCCTATTTATTTAACCAGAAAATTTATCAAATAATTAGTTCTGAGACTTTTTTTTAATTTTTAGAAAATAAACTAAAACTTTAATATAAGAAAATTTTAAGTTTTAAATTTCTTGACCTATTGGTTATATTATTATAATAAAATTAATGGTTAATTTTGCGAACCAAAAAAATTTTTTAAAAAAATATTTCAGTTAGAATTTTATTTAAATTTCTAAAAAAAAATTTAATAAAAAGAAAACAATTATATTCTAATCTTGAATTAATAAGTTTAAAATGAGATTTTTAATATCATTAAAAAAGAATCGTTAACAGATGGTATCAATTTCGCTTGTAGTGCAGAAAAACCATGAAAACTTAACAAACCGCTGTGTAAAATCATGAAACCGTTTATCACTGAATGCTTTTAATGCACAAACAAAAAATAGTTTCAATGCGGTCATTGATAAAGAAGTCTTTTGAAATGGTTAAACTTTAAAAATAAAAAAATAAATATCAGATACTATGACAGTTTTTTGGTAATATAATTTACCATTAAAAACAAGTCAGGTAAAAAATATAATCAATCAGTCAAGAAAAATTATTGTTGATAATGATTAAACTTTTAATTAAAAATTTTTTTCTTTTCTCAATCCCAAATACATGAACATTTTCGTTATTTTTTTTTTAAAATAAAGCTAACAGTTAAATATGACTGAAAGCTTGTAAAAAAATTTTAAAGCTAAACAAAGATTTATCTATATTTTCTTACATTTCAAATTTGATAATCAATTTATTAAAAATCAACTTAATTTTAAAACCCATTCTAATATTTATAGAAATAAAATAGTTAAAATTTACTGAACCATCTGGTTTAACACTAGAAGGCCCGATGTCCCTTTGAAACTTTTCCCAAATGCTTGTATCCTATATTTTTTTATTTTAAAGGCTAAAATTTTAGGTATCTAATGAAATTAATTGATGAGAATTAATTGAGCTTTAGTAAAAATCGTTTAAAAACGACACCGGACCTTCTAGTGCTAACCATTGTAAAAAAATTAAATTAAAAAATAAAATAAAAGTTTATAAATCTAAGGGTCCAAGTATAAAGATTAACAATATCCCTATAAAATTTATTTTTGCATTATTATTCAAAACAAAAAAGACAATTACAAAAATAAAAAAAAATCTAGTTTTTTAACTTGCAAAACGGTGAAAACAAATTTGATAAATAAAATCGGGTCAAGAAAAGATTAGAAACAAATTTGTAATTAGTTAGAAAAAAAACGATTGTTTTAAGATAGAGTTTCGTCTAAAATTGCACGTTTCTACCAAGTTCTCAACAATGAGTGAACAACAAAAACAACAACGAAAAAATAATAATATTTTTCGATAAGTTAACAATCACAGGTAAAATATTTATATTCATAATTTTGATATCGATTATAGATCCATTTTTCCTTAAGCTCGCTTCATTAAGTTTTTAGGTCATTCAACTTGAGAGCATACCTGCATGATTCGTTTTCATTCCACTGAGATTTCAACTTACTTAAAGACATTTTACTTTAAAAAATAAGTAGAATCACGTAAAGCCAGCTCTTTGCGCATGCTATCTCAACAATATTGACCTTTTTCTTTGAGGCGTTCTCAATATCATGAAATCAATAGTTTAATGATGCCCTAAAAATTTTCGTCTCAAAACTTTGCTTCATCTGAACAAAATCAAGACGCTTTAAATCATTCTATTTCATGTTCAGATAAATTTATCAAACTGTCACTTTTTAAAAGTTTTTAAATTAAATGGAATTAATTCATTTCTTGTAGAAAAATAGATACTAATGATAAATTGCTTCTTTTTTTTAAATAGCACGCAATTTATGAATATTTATTTGTTTTTTTGAAATAAATATAGAAAAAAAATTTGATTTAATTTAGAAACTATTAACGAGAAAAAAAATATTTTAAGATAGATAGAAAAATTGGGCCATCTTAAATTAAAGTGTTGGTCATTTGAAATAATCGTTAATGACATATTGTACTAAGTTAATAGCTAAAATTAAATTGACATGAAAATTAAACTAAATATTTTTTTAGCCTGAATTAAATTGAGGCAAACAATTAAAAAATATAAAGCGAAAACTGATTCCAGTCTCCGAATTTTGAAAATAAAACGAAAAACGTCTAGTTTTAAAATCAGCTAAAAGAAAGCATTGAATATTTTTCTAGCTAATTATTTATTTTCTTTATTTGTTATAAATTAATAGCTTATGGTTGAACATTGCTTTTTAAATTAACGACGAATAGTTGTATTTCTGTTGACACTCAAATCCAAGAACATCGAACATAAAAAATAAAAATTTTGTAGCTTGGATACAGTTATTATAATCCTTTAGATAATTAATATTTGAATTGATTTTCTAGTCGAGACAGAAAATTTTTGTCCAAATTTTAATCCTCCACTAGTTCGAATAGCTTCAAAACGGAACAACCGCTTTAGACACAAATCAAACATAGAATACTTAAGTTTAAATTTTTTTAATTGATATTTTTCAATAAATAATTTTTTTAATAAAATTGCTATTTAGCCTAACACCTTTTTAAAGGGTCCGAGATTTTTCTTTTTAAATATAATTTTTATTCATATATATATATATATTAATTCAAATAATATTTCTTTTAGTCTTAAGGGGATTAAATTTCTGACCTTATCTTATTCATCAAAAAAGCAGCTTGAAATATGACTACATTATTAATCTATTGGCAAATAAAAAATGGCTACTTAGATAGAAGTTTAAATGACACACTGAATAGTGTGTGTTAACCAAGTGAAAAACCCAATTCTCACCAAGCCAGACTGTGGCATTTTTTCAATAAATTAGATATTAAAAATTCATCCAAAAAAATTTTTTTTATGATAAATTTTTTTTTATTTAAAAAAAAATAAAAATTAAAAAAAATTGATTCTTGATTTATTTATGGGATTTGTTAAGCATCATTAAAAGGATTAAAAACTACTTATAATTGTGTCTTAAATATTCAAATTGCTTAAAATAATGATAATTTTTAGATTCAGTTTTTAAATTGTACAACTAGCGAATATTCGCATTTGAAATCTTAAAATCAAAAAATAATTAATATATAAATGTTTGGTTGTAATGTATAAAAATATCAAAAAATAAAACGGTTAATATCACCGTAACCTCTTGCAGCTGCTAAAAAGGAATTCTTCATATAGCATCTAATCTCATTTATTTCATGTTAAAATCAAATTAAAAAAGAGTTTTAGCGATTATAATCGAAATTTCCTTGTGGTACACTCAGGATTTTGCCAATTTTTTTCACACAATCTTGTTTTATAACTGCTCAAAAAAAGAAATTAAACCTCGGTTATAGATAAAATTTTATTAAAAAAAGTTTTGAAATAACAACATGCAGTAAAGCTTTCATAAAATAAAGTATTTTTTTTTAAACAAATCTAAATTACTTCTAAAGAGGAAAGTAAAAGACAAAATTTAATAAAAATTCAGTTAGTTGATAAGACTCTTTTATACAGTTGAAATGAATTTAAAATATTTACATATTGTTATTATATAATATTAGTTTTAGCTATAAATTAATTAATTACCAAATAATTGTCTCTAATACTAGAACAGAAAGATAACTTTTCATTTAATTTATTTTTAAATAAAATAATAATTATTCTATAATTCATTTTTACAAATATATAAAAAAAATATAAATTTTGATCAGGAATGAAAAAAATTTTCATTTTAATTTATTAAGAACAAATGGTTTTTGCTCAAGTTAGAAACTTAATTATATGTTATCTGATATAAATGCAATAAATATGCTCTACAATAATTAGAAATAGTCAAAATTTGAACAAGATTAATATTGCTCTTTCTATTCTTTAAACATATCAACTTTCAAATTAATTTCAAGCTATCCATTATCATGTCCTAGGCTAAAAAAAATAAGAAAAATTGATAACGAAAAAAATTCAACTATCCATCAATACAACCATTCTTGCTACTCAAGGGATTTATAAATGATGGCTTAAAATAAGAGAGTTAATTTTTAAAAATGTCATTTATTTTTCACAATATTCTTTGCACAATTCAAGATTAGTATTCTCAATATTTGTTTATTTGCATTCAAGATTGAAAAAGTTTGTTTGTTCACTTGGTTTTCTTGCTTACTCAAAGACTTTATTTCAAATCTTAGCATTATTGTCAAAATTAAGACCAATGGATTTGTTTAATCTACATTTTTATCAATTCCAGTGTTAGCATAATCTTTTATGGTGGTTAAAATTTGCCAAATTTTGAAACTTATGACACTCAAAAATAAAAACAACTGAAGTTCTTACTAACTTGATTACTTAGTCAGAAATAATTAACTAAAATTCTTTTCATAAGACATAATCTAATGGTTTAATAATTCTTGATGAAAGTTAAATAATCAATAAAAATCCATTTTGAATATTTAGTCATAGCTTGATAAAAATGCATTTTAAAAATTACACTAAATGGGTTATAAAATAAAAAGAATATTTTTTTTCACGATAGGATGCTAAATAGGGTGTAGTATTTGACCGGAACTATTATAAATGATTAAATATCTATAATTTTTATTTGACCGAAATCATTTGTGCTAGGATTTTTATTATTGTTTTAGTCAAAATATAAATATGTATATATATATAGTTCTATATTTAATAGTTCTTTTTTACTCTCTTGATTAAATAGTTCATATATTTTTATAATCTTAATTTTATTTCCTTGTTGAGGATTTTTTTCAAATCCATTGAAGCAAAATTGAAGCAAAATTTTTTCTTAAATTGCTTCTAGAATTAAATAAATGAATAATTGAAAAAAAAACAATTTAGACTTTTGATATTTTTAATTTAATTTTGCCTCTAGTTTTATTTTATAAATGAAAGCTAAAAATATTTTGTTTGATCAAATTTAATTACAAGTGAAATCTATTCGCAATGAATCAAAATTTTAAATTTATGTTTAATCAATCTCCACTATTTAAAAAAATATTAAACTTTGATTTTTTTCTTGTGGATATTTTAGATTTGATTTTTGGAAAGATAGGCTAAGAAATACATTCATGCAAAAATGCTTTTTACGAGCAAACTCAAACAGTTTTAGCATAATTGTAAAAATATTTTTTTCCTAAATTAGGATTAATAATTGTAAAATTAATTATTTTAGTGTCTAATTTTAATTTATTTTTAATAACATAATTGAAAATAATAAAACTTAATTAAATTCTGCACACTCTTAATTAAAATCTGGCTGTCGTAAGAAAACAGAAAACGGATTCATAAGATAACTAACTGAGACTCATCTGGTAGTTGATATAGGAATCAATGCATTAAGAAATGAAAAAGCAGAACATAAAAAGTGGATGAAATGAAACTACCAAAGAAAAAAAGATGTAGACCAGATGGTTCATAAAACAAAAAAATGAATAAATTTTTAGATATATCTTTTTTAATAAAATTAATTATTTATTCTTATGTTTAATGATAAATAATTATAAATTATAAATTAGATACCAACTTAATTAATTTTGATAGGTGAGCTAATTATAAACCATTTATTTAATACTTTATTCTTTTATACATACAAATTAGCGGATAAACGATGAAATTATTATAAAAAAATTAATTTAAAATATTCACTTTTTTTCCAAAGAAAACTTAGCCAAACTATATCTATCTATTTCCTTTCTGGATTTATTTACAATTTTTTATTAGAACTTTATGTCATTGATTTTTTTAATATTAAAAAAACATCATCTAAATCGAGTTTTATCTCTACTTTGTTTGTGTATATGTTATCGTAATAAAAAGTCAAATGAATTTTTTATCAATTCAATATAAAAAGAACTTTCTTTATGTAACTTTAGGATTAAACAGATTTTTACAAAAAAATAAAAAAATTTCTAGATGAATTTTTATTTAGTTTCCTTACAAAAAAACATTTTATTTCAAGTAAAAAACTTTGAGTCTACCCTTTTCACATACATTTGATTTTAGAATTTTTTTTAAATACCTTGAAAGGTCATTTTTGTTTATAATTTATAGAATAATTTTCAAGTTTAAATAATTAAATAAATCCAAAAATGCGTCTCCGGACCAGATAGACAACTTTTCTTGTTTAATATTATTAATCCTAAAAAAAATTATAATTATCACATCGCTTTTACTCAAAAAATAATTCAAGTTTCTAAATGAAAATAATCAGCTAGAATTAAAATAATTTTTGCTTTTTAATTTTGCTGAAAAACATCAAAAAAAGTATCATTTTTTGTGATTTTAAGCAAAGATGAAGTCTAATAATATTGCTCGAATAAGATCCTGCGAAATCAATTCATTTTTAATAATCAAGGGATTTGATTCAATGCTGCCAAAGCCATTATGTATGATATATAACAATTCTTTGAAAAACTTACAATTTCCATGACAGTGGAAGACATTACTCCTTTTTAGGAGTCGAATGTTTGCACCAAAATAAAGATCGGCCTCGATGATTTCATGTAAAATTATAGGAAAATAAAGATAATTAACACGCCTCTAGAATAAAACAATCTACTTATTTCTTATTAGGCATGTTTCTGAATACATTTACTAATTTTACTATACAGATAGTGAAGATTTTTTATCCAGCTCTCATTAAGAATCATTTTGAATTGCAGTGCAAGACTGGAAACCTTGTGGAAACCGGTCAAAAATGTTGGTCCAAATTAAAAAAAAAATTTGATCTAAAAAAGATACAATGATGAAAAATAAAAGTTATTTCTAGTTTTCAAAATTTCAAAAAAATAATAAGCTCGTTTGAAAGGTATTTTTTATGCCCTAAACTGATGAATAAGCGAAAAATTACAATCATGAATTTTTTTAAATATCTTTTGATCAGGTAATATATTAGCTAAAAATATTACTCAAATATTAAATAGAGTCTAAATTTAAAAAAAATACTTTGGAAATTTGAATCAAATTTTTCGAATTTTTTTTCTAGATTTTTTAATATAATGTATGCTTTTAAAGAGCATTTTTTGAAAGTAGTAGAGTCAAAAGATGTCCGAGACAGTTGGTTTCATGAGAACAGAGGCTGATAAAATTATTTGCACTATTTAAAAATCAATTTATACTTTCCAACTACTAAAAAAATAGTTTTTTTTTTTAAATTATTTATAGAAAAAAGGCTCATCATAATAATTAATTCATTTACTTCATTTAAAAACAAAATAAAAGATCATTTTTTTCTTTTTTTAAAAGTTCGTTGCTTTAATCCAAAATTTTAAAAAAGAAAAATATTCAAAACTCCAATCCTCAAAATATAAATTTTTTAATCTACAATTAAATGATTCGACCGGTTAAAAAATAGTGAAATATCACAAAAACGAAAAAAATAAAAAATAAAAACAAGTAAAAAATTTACATAATAAAATTTTCTTTAGCATTTAATCTCATTGTACAAGCTTTTAGATCTCGGAACCAGATAATTTCTCTGATATTTATTCTTTTCATGTTCAGTTTCAGCTAAAGTTTTAAAAGTTGACTCTTGATTAGAATTTTGTTTTCTATTTTCACTGAGTCTTGTCACTTTCCAGTCAGATTTCACTCGAAACGATTTGGATAAATGCAAGTGAAGCATGAAGTCCAAAGGAGAAGGTGTCAATAAATTTTCTCTTGTCAAGTTGGGCGTGGGTATTTTATAAAGCAATGGCAGTAAAGCTGAGTCAATCTGTGAATTGAAAAACAAGCTGTCTATTAAATTTTCCATTATAATGTAAAGCAAGCGTTTGTTTAAGGATTTGTGTTGAAAAAGATCAAAAAGAGTAAAAACTCCTCGTCTAGTAACATCGTTTCCAAGAATATGCCTTAAGTCATCTGTCACAAAGGATAAAAGTTTTGTTTTAACTAAAAGTTTGGTCAATTCTTGAACACTTTTGGAACGTGCTGGATGAACTTGGCCAAAAACTCCCTGCGGCCATATTCTTTTTCGAAAGTTTTTAAGATATCTAGCCAAACTTTGCTCGTCTAAATAAATAGCAATTTGCTCCTTGATTTTTCTTTTAAAAACAAAAAATTAATTTTTATTTTTAAATTTTTAAATAATTGGGTACCTGTTTATTGAATCACCTTTGAAATTTTTTAGAATACTCTTAACAATGGCCATTAGGGATTGTCTTAGCCATTGATTTTTTTCTTTCAAGTCAAAAATTTCATCAATTAACAAAATAATCATTTTGAAAGGTATATTGCTTGATTTCTATTTTAAAAAAAATAAAAATTAAAATAATTTTTAAATTGAAGGAGATTACCAAATCATCAAGGTTTAAAATTTGACTATCATTGTCACTAGACCTAGATTTAACAATTTTGTTTACTGTTTCATCATTTAACTTTAAAGATGATTGCGAGCTAGATAGATCAGTCTGCTTTAAAAAATTTCCTTTCGAGCTTGGTGATTCATTTATCAAATTATCCGAAATTCCTTTTACTATTCCTATCACATTGTCGGGAGCATTCTTAATCGAAGTCTGAATAGTCTGAACAGAACTGATCATGGGACTCAGAATTGAGTCAAACTTTAACAATAATTTATATAACCCATATTGAAAAAAAAATAATTTTGATAAAAATTACTCTTCTTTTAAAACTAGTTGGTGAAGAATATTCCCATCTTCTATTTTCCAAAAATTTTTGAACCAGTTCTAATAAATCTGGATTATTTTTCATTATCTCATCACTGGTTAAGATCTATTTAAAAAAAAAATTTTTTGTTCTATTTTTAAAAATTATTATAAAAATAACCTTTAAGTATTTATTTAGTTCATTGATTCGTTTTTCTACCAAGTCATCATTGAGACTATTACGGAAACTTTTTCCTGGAAGTGAGGGAATATTTAAATCAGGAAACTAGAAAAAATTGATTAGATCTAATTTAAGTTTGAGCTAAATTAAAATCTTATCTAAAAGAAAGATTTCAATTTTTTTAATATTATTTGTTTAAAAAGATTTGTCTACGATATCTCTGATTTAAAATGGAAGGTTCTCTGAAAAAAATTACAACTGCTCAAAAAATTTCTAAAAAATTAAAATTTATATTTCAGATTCATTTGATGCTTTGTCCTTTTTAAAATAAAAATATATTATCAAAAATTAACCATTTTCAACTTAAAAATTCGTTTTTTTTTTTAAAGAAATTTATCAGATTTTTTCAAAAAATATACCCAATTTTTTCAATTAATGTTAGTTTATAAGAAAAAATGAAAAATTTGAATTCTTCCTTAAAATTTTTATTCTTTTTTAAATTAACCAAAATTCATGTAAAATTAGAATAATTTTTGAATATTGTTTGTTAATATGAATTTTACACAACAAAAGCATCTCAAATATATATTTTAATTTTTTGGAATTTTGGGATTATTACGAAATCTGGTTTTGTGAATTTTTAAATATTTTGATTGATATGGCAAAATATTGTTCCATGCAGATGTGAATTTTATATTTGAACCGCTTCCTAATACAAAATGTATTGAGCTTAGTAAATAACATGCTAAATAAGAATATTTTTTTATGGTATAGCTCCTCTAATAGAAGTTTGTTAGTGATAATGAGTGTTTATTGAATTCATATTTAAAAACATGGAGCTGCAAATATGATCTGAAGTACAAGGTGTGTCCTCATTTACTTTTATTGAGCAATTTGAAAAACAAAGCAGAATTTGTTAATAAGTATAAACGTAGTCTATCTAAAAGAGCAGAAAATGCTTTAGTAAAATTGAAATTTTTATATTTAATTATTAACCTGATAATACTTTGAATTTAATTGATAAATTAATAAAATATAATATTAATCTAAAATTTGCTGTTTTTTATTAGATGTTCTTCTAAGATGAAGATTTATTTTAAATTTTATTCTGATGAGCTAGAAAACAATGCGGTTATTAATTTTAGAAAATTAAGAAATTAATTTTTTTTTAAATTCTGATGCGTTTTTAAAGGGGATTTGCTGGTTTTTTTTTAAAGATTTTTTAATATTAAAATTGAAATTGCGGTAATTATGGATACCATTATTTAATTAGAATCTCAAATTTGATAATTTTATATCTAGTAAACTTTTAAAATTTATTTTAGACTAAATCAACCAATTTGTTCAAAACAATTAGCTTTAAATTTTTTTCCATCATAAAAATCACTCCTAAAGAATTATTTTATAGCTTAACATGAGCTTTATTTTTGTTTTGTTTGTTTTTAATCCCATTTGGACCTTAAAAAAATAAAGGCTTACATTTTTTTTAAGAATTAGATGAAAATCATGAAAATCGTTGAATCTTCTATAGGTCTGCCAATATTCAACTTTGCCATTCGATTCATTTAATTTAGTTACATCCATTATATAAATTGAATATGTTTTTTTTAGTTCATTGCATCTACCAGTCGAAATGATACAAGCATTTATTTTTACATACTTGGGATCGTTGTTTTCACTTTTTGCATCCATTGTGCAGAGATCAAAGCCATTTAGAGAAGCTTGATCAACTTTTACCGAAATGCTATCGCTGTCAGAAAAAAATAATGCTTCTTCATCATTTCTGCATTTTTGTTCCAATGCTTCCAATTCTTCAAACTCCGAGTCAACGGAAAATTTTAGACCATATTTTATCAAAATTCTTTGAAATTCAGTGCTTTTTTTGAATTCGTTTAAGTATCTGTCATCCATTAGAATATAAATCTTTGACTGCAAATCATCAAACAATGTTTCACTAATCGAATCTACATTTTCTAGTTTTTCAAGCACTTTGCTTAATTCCTTTTTGTAAAATGCAAAATTTGTTATATTAACTGGTTCATCGTCCTTTTGGAAATATGTTTTTATTAATTTCTTAACTAAAATTAAAAATTTAAATACTTGATCTTGGCTGGTTGCGCAGAAATTTGATGCATTTAAAATATAGGAATCAATGAGGCTTTTGGAATAATCTCGTAGGGAATTTTTAACATTCTTATTTGAACTGGAATCGTCACTGGCCTCAGTTTTTAATAGCTCTTTTGCTGCAAGCTGACGATACATTTCAGCGTTTAAATAAAAAGAAATCAAATTTTGAACATTTTTTTTACTCATAAATTCTAAAAAATATTTTTTTCATAATAAATAAAATAATTTTTTTTTTTAAATAAAACCTATGAAGCAATTTTGTGTTTTTTCGTTTTGCAAGATGGACTCAAGACTGATTGTATCCATATTTAAATTCTCAATTGTTAGTTGATTGCTGTCTTCCTTTAAAAAAAAAATTTAACTCTTTTGAATTGTTTATCATTTGTGTCTAAACATTATTGTTAAAATTAAAAAAAGTAAACTATTATAATATTTTCAGTTGAGTATAAACTCTGATATTTATTTATTTAATTAATCTTTGAAATTTAATAGATAATTGATTATCAATTTATGATTAAGTAAAAAACTCTGTTTTTGATGATTTAGATTATTTAAGATTCAAAATTAGATTAGGTAAAAATAGTATTTTATCGAGTCTTTTAGTCCAGAATTGTTACATTCAAAGCCCCATTCAATCCAAAGAATACTGAATGCTGGATTGTATTCAGTGCAATTTATATAGAGTCAAATCTTCTACTTTTGACAACTTTTAAATGAAAGTATTTTCTTTACAAATATTTTTTTCTTAAGAATTCAAATAGATTTTTACATAATTGGAATTAATACATCGTTAATTGGTTATTGTAAATTTTTTTAACCCATTGAGTCCCATTGATAAACGGCCATATTTAGGAAAAATCCAAACACATATTTTAGTATTTTCAAGGACGTGGATTACGAATATTGAAAAGATTTTAAAGATTTTCAATTGTCATATTCCAAGTTATATAAATTCATGAGTAATTTTTGTGGTAGAATTGTCTATTTTTTTGATCTTTCCAAAAATCTTTTTGATGATTCGGCCTGGCTTCAATCAAACTCTCTGTCACCGAGTATAATACTAAAAATATGCTTGGATTATTCCTAAATATGGCCGTTTATCACTGGGATTCAAATGATTAACAAAGAATATTTTGAGTTGGCAATAAATTTGTCTAACTGATTCCAATTTTAATGCCCTGTCCAAAGGTTTACTCTGATATAGATCATCTTTAAAGTTTATTTATTAAGACAAGATTTATTGTTGCTACTTATCCTAATTAATTTTTTAATTTTTTCATTGAAGGAGGACAAAAATAATTTCTTCAAAATCAAGCACAGATTATATGGAAAAATTTTCTTTGTTCTTTAAAGAACTATACAAAAAATAGAAAAAAAAGATTAAAACCCTTAAAATTTTTTACATTTTTTTGTCTTTAATAAAATTAGATTAATTTACTTAAATAAAATAAAATATAAAAAATTTTTAAAAGACAAATAGGTAGAGATTCAAATTATTGTTTAATTTAGCTAAGTTAATTAGATTAAATTAATATTTTTAAATTTTCTCTTTTAGATAATGTATTTTATTTAAATTGTTTTTCTAATTTTTTATTACATGTATTTTTACACTGTTTTTACATGTTGATTGTCTATAGATCATACACTTTGTCGAATCAACGTAAGATGTTAACAGAATCGTTAATATTATTTAAAAAAAATACCTAACCATTTGATTCACTTATTCCAGAGTCTAATGGCATGCTACTTAAAACTTTTTCAATTGATAGAAATAAAACTTTTGAGAAAATAAATAGTAAAAAAATCTATTTTGTCACTTGATATGTAAAAACAATCCCCTGATTTAGAAAATCATAAAATATTTCTACTCAAGTTCTAAAAATGCTATTGAAAAAATTTTTTAGAAACTTGATGAAATATAATTCTAACAAAAAGGAATATTTGCTATTTGATTTTTTATTTTTTTTTTAATATTTACATTTTTTTCTTTCGCTTGTTCTTTTTCAACTTTGAAGGCATTCAAGACCAAATTAGATATTTTTGCATCGATTTTTTTCTTTAGATAAGACAAACTCGACAGCTGAAGTTTTATATCGTTCACTAAAAAATAAAATTAAATTTTTTTTAAGCTTTTATAACAAAAAAAAACCATTATTTCCTCCTAAGTCATTAGAACGAGTTAAAGCTATTTCTTTTTCGATTTTCAGACTTAATTCGTTTAATTCATCAAGGTTTTCACAAAAATTAATTGTGGTCATAAAATTTTCTGTAGAGGGCACAAATTTCTGAGACAAATAGAGTATGGATTGATTGATATAATCAGGATCAGTTAGTCTCTCAATTGATCCTTTGACTAACACATGTGCAACAATTTCTCTTAATAAACATCTAAGTGGCAGGCAGTTGAAGGTCTTGGAAGGCATCAAACAAAAACAAAGCATTTCACTAAGCTCTTGTAAAAATTCTAAATTTTTGATTGAATTATTTAATTTATTTTGTTTAAAAAATGAATTATTTTTATACCATCTTGTTCTTCTTTTTGATCAATGCAAATATTATCTCTGCACAAGGTTTTTTCATGCTCAGCTTCAGTGTCAAAAAAACATTCGACAAATTTTATTTTGTTTGATTCTGATAAAGTTTGGAAGTTTTTATATAATTGATCAAAGGACTGATTGCTTTGAGCTGAATTTGGTTCTGATTTTTTCACACTGCGAGCTCGTTCACGTGATTTTTTGAAAATTCTTATTTGAATAAGTAAATTTTGTACAAGGACATTTGTTACAAAATTGTCCCAGTGAATTTGTTTTAAACTTTAAAAAAAATATGATTTTTTTGAAAAATCAAAATTTCTAGAACAAAAAATCTTTTGTTGAGATTTTTTTATAAATATCTTAATTCTTATTTTAAATTTCTTCTTTGTTTACGGTTATCGTAGAACCTCTACATCAAAGCTCTTTTTGAGAACTAAAAAGTTTTCAAAAATTTTGTCAAGTGTAAAATCATTAAAGAATTCAATTGATAAATTGATTAATGATAGTTTTAATAACTGATGTTATTTTATAGCTTTTTCATAAAGTTGACACTTCAAATTTATATTTAATAATTTTACTCTATATTAGATAGATTAAATTTTAAATAAAATGATAAAATTTTTATTTTTATTTATTGATAAAAGTTTCTAATTAAAAAAAATAAAGATTAAAGATCAGTTTTACACTCATAATAAGAAAATTAAATGAGTGTAAAACAAAAAAATTATGAAATCCTTATTGGTTTGTTTAGAAACCTTAAATTTTATTAATCATATTTTTTTTCAGAGTTACTAGGTTAACCTGGTTTCAGACTTTGCCTTTGGAAAAATTTTCAAGTCAATTTTCAGGTTGTAATGGCTCAAAAATTGGGTTTTATTTTGCAACGGTTTGAAAAAATTAAGATTAATTGCCATGTCTAAGCGAGACACTTGCAGTAATTAGGAACTTGAGTCGAAACCTATGTCATTGAAAAGTTAATTGAAAAAAATTCTAAAACCCAATAACTAAGAACGCCTAAAAAAAGCTAAATCTAACTGACAATTACAAATAAAGAATTAAATCTTCTTTAGTTTTAACACAATGGCCAATTTAAGATATGATGCGAAGATACAGCCGGAGTTTTATAAAAGTCTTATGACTTTAAATAATTTTTTAAGTCTTTTAAAGACAAAGTTATTCAACTTTTTGAGAAAAATTAAATATAATTTCACATTTGAACATAATAAAAAGTAAGATATTAATGTAACTTTTTACTTTAGGATATAAAAATCAACTTATTAAAATATTTACCATTGATTGATTTGTTTTATTGAAAAGTAAATCAACGTCCTGATATGGTTTGAAAAATCATCTTTTTTACTAATGCTTGTTTTGTACCAGTAATCAACAAAATCGCGCATAAGCAAATCAATTATTTTGTGTAATTCGTCATCAACCAGATATAATCCGCTCAGGCTTGGCTTTATGTTGAGTAGATTGAGGGATCTTTGGTCGAACTTGAGTGAAGTCGAGTCAAATGTTGACTCGGATGCGTACTCGTTCAACTCAACAGCTTCCTGTTGTATTAGTCCTAATGAACTTTTGCATCTGAGCCGAGAAGACTTCAAAAAATTAGCTAAATCTTTATCAACTTGAGATTTTTTTATCAAAAAAAATATAAATCTTAAATTAAAAAGAATAAATAATTAAATTTTTTTTTGAATTAGAAACTGATGCTTACCCAGATACAACAGCTAAAATGTAAATTAATTTTTGAAAGTGATTTACGAACAAATTGATCAAGATAAGCAGAAAGTAGAACTTTGCACAAAACAATATTGTTATCTCATTTAGTTTGATGTTGGTTATCATTTCAAGCTTCAAATTTGTCATTTCAATTTTAATTCGAGTCCGCAATTACATTTTAAGATAATTTCTAAAGCAAACAAAAAATGAGTAATAGACGAATAAAACATTTTAATTTTAGTTTCTTTTTTTCCATATGCTTTAGGTAACTCTGGTATATTTTGAATGAATTTTAGAAAAAAATTGCATAATTTGAGAAAATTTTTTATGATCATGACATAATAATAATATTGAGATTTTTTTTTTAAATGAAAATTAATGATTACATAGACAGTTGAATTTCGAATTCTATTATGAAAATGCTAATGTAAAAATATATTGAAAGATGGAATGCGTGTCTGATTTTATTCGTTAAAATCAGTCTATTGCAATTTCGATCAATATTAAAACTAATCTAAGCAATTTGCTAAGAAAATGAAAAGCTTTTCTAGTCTTACTTGAGATATTTATTTTGTTTTCTAAAGGTCACCTAGTTTTAATCTTATAATTCATTCGAATTAGAAGTTTAATTCGATAATTATAATCATTGTTTTTTTAATTTTCTTCTCTCTTAATTAAAATTATTTAAAATTTATTCCAAATTTGATACCCTAAAGCATATGTATTTTTTTTTGTCCAACTTTTTTTAACAAACCTTCATTCTTAAATTTTGAGATATTATGTGAATTGATTGTTTCAAAAAATTTTAGAAAAAATATTTTTATTTAATTTTTTTATTGATTTTTAATTAGTCAAGCAATTTTTGAAAATTTGTCAAAATATTTATTTATTTTAAATAATTTGAGGGGAGCCTCGGGCAGCACAGAATGGAGCTAAGTCCTTCTTTTTAGTCAAAATATTGAATTTAAAAAAATTAATATTGCATTTTATTTTTTAATCTACTTGAATATTGTTGAATTTTTTGCTAGTAAAAAATATGCATCATTTAGAAAGAAGAGTGTTATTAAAAGTTTGAAAGTAAACATAAAGAGACTGGGGAAGTAACACTAAAAGTTACTTACTGCCAAAAAGATATAGGTATGCAAAAGATACTGCTTAAGTGAACGCTTGTCAGTAGAGAAAAGAACTTATGGGCAAAATTATATACCTCTATGGTCAGACCACACCTAGAGTTTGCTGTGCAAGTGGGGAATCAAAATAAAATGATGGATATGAATGCATTAGAAAAAATCCAGGAACATGCCACAAAAATATCTTTGACTTTTTGACTCATGTTTAAATATATGGACTATTAAATGAGATTGTTTAAGATGGGTCTAACCAGTCTAAGTGAAAGGCGAGTGAGAGGAGATTTGATCGAAATTTGCATAAGGAACAATAGTATGTGAATGCACAGGGAGAGTTTTCCTAGCAAATTGAGAAACGATTTTGCAAGTACGGCAACTGTCCGACATGTTTTTTTTTTTTAAAAAGTGATTCCAAAATGGAAACCTAAATCCGCGGAAATTTTAAATAAGAAAATTTTTAGTAGCAAGGTATCTCTTGTTAGAATGTCACAACAAGTACCAACTAACTAACTAAATAAAATCGAGTGTGACAATATAAATTTAGGTCGAAAACAAAGTTTCGAAATTAAGAATAAGAAAAAATAAAATAAAAATCTTAAATAATTAATAATTTATTTTCTCCAAGTTTATTTATAGATTTTTTGAGAAATCTTTGTTAAACTCAAAATAAATTTTCAACTCTTTGACTCTACATCGGATTTGTCATCAACATTCAATTTTGTCTTTTTTGCCTTCACCCTTCCATAAAAAGGGTCCTTGATCTTCTCTTTCGAAATTTAGTCATTCATAATCACAATTTGATCGTCTCTATTCCTAAAAAAATTAACTCTTTACTAAAATATTTACTAATTTACTTTTGAAATTAAACCTAAAATCAAACTTGCCGGTGGCACCCCAATTGTGCAATTTTTAGAAGAGATTAAGCTCTCCATATATATGGTAAACCAACCCAGGTTTCATTCTCATTTGAGATCTAACTTAGAAAATATGAGAAATCTTCACATAATTCTCGATTTAATCTCATAAGAGATCTCACCAAGGTCTAAAATTTGGAATTAAAACTAAACTGAATGTTATCTTAATGTATTTTAAAGTTTTTATTTAAAACTTTTTTTAAATTTTATTTATTTATAGGATTTTTATTGGTATTTAAAATTAGTAAAATTTTAAAAAGATAACTGATCAATTTTATTTTGTATCCGTTTCATTTGAATAATTTTATATGTATTTTAAGAATTTTAATTTTTTAAATAAGTAATTAAAAATAAAACTTTACTAAATTAAAAAAATAGTTATTCATTAATTTTTAAATTTTCTTTTTTGAGATCCAGATTAGAATAAGTGAGAAAAATAATGAGAAAATAGACGAGAAGCTCTTGAGATTCTCGCGCGAATCTTTAACCTTTTTTCTAATGAGATCTCATTTGAATCTCAAATTATTCTACATGTAATCCACATTCTATCTCTTTTAGATCTTTTATTAGATCCTAATGAGAACGAGATCTGGGAATCGCAGCTGCATTTTGCATTAATTTTGTCAAATTCCTGTTGAACTGCTCTTTTTCACCATCTTTCCTTGGACATTGTGGTGTTATCATTCTGTGAGTCACTCCATACTTTGAATAACAAAAATTTACGAACTCTTCAGTGTTAAATGGAAGACTGATTTCAAGCTGAATGGTATTCCAAATGATGAAAAAATTTCATTTTCCATGCGATGACCACTCTAGCTAGAATATTTATATATCAATGCTAAAACAGATGTATTAAATGGTGTCGTTCCATAAAAATCAATTACCAAACAGTGTCATGGATTCTCAAGTATTTCACTCACCAGTAAAGGTTATTAATCAATATTTGTTGAATGATGATACTTGCATAACAATTTTTTAATCTTTGTTTCACCAATTCATCCATTCCTGGGAACTAAACTTTTCTAGTTTAACCACTTAGTTTTGTTTACTGCGGAACTATTTAATCCTGAGCGCAAATTAATTTTTGAATGAATCTATAATATTTTCATTCAGATTTAACTTATTTTTACTTATATCTCATAGAAAATTAAAATTAAAATGAAAGATAAATAAATAAAGATTTTTTACCAAAATAAAAATGCTGCAACAAAGTAAAAAATACTTTTTTACCTAAAATAAAATCTTAATATTCTTTTTTTTAGGAAATAAAATCATTAATCAATTTAAATCTTATTGATGATTTATTTTTTGTCTTTTAAATTATTTTAGGTGAAAAGCTGCAACATAGTATGTAACGCCATGTTGTAGTATGTTTTTTAATTATATTTTATTTTAATTAATTTAAATTAATTTTTATCTATCAAAAAACGAATATTTTCGAAAATTTTCAATTTGTATTTGAATTTTAAAATATCGTATTTAAAAATTTTTTAATTTTTCTAATATTGATAAATGATGCTGGCATAAAAATTTTTAGTAGTTTTATTTTTTGAATAATTTTATTAAGACAAATTTTTTTTCAGTTAGCATTATTTAAATAAATAGTCATAAATTTAAAATTTGCAAGAAAAATTTTCTTTTCATTTTATCATACAAGAACATTCTAAAAGAAAGCAAAATTTTTATATTGAATATTTCTAGACTTGAGAAGAAACGCTTAAAATTTAATTCCTTGAATTCAATTCCAAAAGTAAATGATTAAAAAAAGTTAATTTTTCTATTTAGAAATTTGTATATTTATATCGTTTATTCATAAATAATGGCCGGTTCAAACTGTGGTCCCAGTAACACTAGCTAATTTACGAATAAAAATTTTATTTTATTTTATTTGTTTTCCAAGTGATTCCGAGAAGCTTCAAACTGCTTGAAGAATTAGAAGAGGGCCAGAAAGGATGTTCTGACGGAACAGTCTCATGGGGTTTAGATGATGAAAATGACATGACTTTAAGCCGATGGAACGGTATGATTATTGGACCACCACGGGTATCATAAAATTTAGCTGGTTTAAGATCTTTAAACTGTTTGTTTCTAAAAGACTGCATTCGAAAATCGAATGTATAGCTTAAAAATTGAAACAGGTCCAAAGTACCCAGAAGAACCACCGATTTTAAAATTTACAACCAAAATTAACATAACAGGGGTAGATAAAAATGGAGAAGTAGATCGAAAAAATTTTCAAATTCTTTCCAAATGGCAGCGAAATTATTCAATTAAACATGTCTTGCAAGACATTCGAAAGTCGATGACTTTAAAGGAAAACCTTAAACTTACGCAACCACCAGAGGGTAGCATGTATTAAAGTACAGTACATTCAGTTGGACTTTTCATATTTAGTAATTTAGATTTTTTTTTGTACAAGGCTTTATTTACGTCTTTAAAAATATTAAAAGCTTTTATTAATCTTTATTATTAATTTAAGAAAAAAAATTTAATAAAATTTTTGAAATAAATTCTTTTTGTTCATAGTCAATCGATTCGGTATAAATCAGGCCTCATCATTCTAATAAATTTTTTTACTGGTATTTCAAAAATTTTCGGGTCCACTTCAAAATTTGGATTATTATTATTCAATCTATATTTTAAATGGTAAAATATTCTTTTCAAATCAGCCTCTGATCTATGATATGAACTGTAATAGTACAAAACAAATTTATATAAAAATTCATCATCATAATCTTTAAAAATATGAAAAATAAAAATTTAATTTTAAAATTTAATTTTCTTACTGTAAGCTTTTAAAAACGAGGAAAGAAATATGAAGCGTGCATCTTGATCAGTTAAATGTTCATCACCATATTTATCATATTTATTAGCGTGAGAAAGCGAGATAGTTAACACAATTAAGATTATAAAACAATTCATTTTTTTAATTTTCTTAGGCATTTTAGATGATTTATATTTAAATTGTTAAAATATATTAGACGTAATAAAATTTTAATTTAAAATCATCAACTCAAAAAACATCAGACGCTTATAATTTTTTGAATTAAATAAATGAGCCATTTTAAAAATATGCTCAAAATTTGATTAATAAAATGTCTACATTTTTTAAAAATTAAAAAGATAAAAAAAAATGGGAAATTTTTATTTAATTTTGTTAAGATTAGGGCTTCAAAAAATTAAAGTAACGTTTGTCTTTTTAAAGAAATTACTCGAAATAAAGAGCTCTAATTTTGTCACTTGATCAATGAGTCTCTTCCAGTCTTAGGAAAAAAATTTTGTTTGATGCTTTTTGAAAAATAATTGAATTTAAAATGTAATGTCTTTCATTCCATAATTAATATTTACAGTAGCTAATAAACAATACAAATGCCAATCTACGTTTTTATCTTAAAATGACGTATTATTTGGTAATATTTCATAATCTTGCATCAAATTTAGTTTGTAAAAAAATTTCGTTAAATTTGAGTTAAAATTGTTTATTTTTTTAAATGTTTTAAATAGTAGTATATACTATTTAATAGAATAATTATATTTAAATGAATATATGAATTCTTGATTTGATTCTTGTTCCATCATCAAACTAGATGATACATTAAAACATTATGTTCTCTAAAAAATGATCCTTGAAAATTGAGAAATTGCAAAAAACTTTAAAAAAATTTAAAGAAAAAGCTAAAATAATATTTCTTTAAATATTTTAATTGATTATTAATTTGTTTTCCTAAATAAAAAGAATATTAATATTCAAAAAATATTAATATTTTTAATTAAAATTGAAACTTAGATGCTATTTTATCGTATATTTTTAATTAATTTTATTAATTTCAATTAATGCCAATTTAGATGATTTAATAAAAACTAAAAAATTTTAAAATATAATTAAAATAAGGAAAAGTTCAGTCAACATAAATTAAGAAATAAAAATTTTGTTTTTGAAACTCATTATTAGCATAATTGAACTTGGTGTAATTTTTTTATTTTTGAAGTTTTTACCTTTTTCAAACAAAGTTTTTATTTTTTTAAAATATGATTCTTTACAGTTAAATGAGGAAATAAGTTTCTAGCCAAAAATTTTGATAAAACTTTTTCCTAAATTTTTTTATTTTTTGTTCGGTAAAATTTTTTAATTTATAAATTTTAAACTTGAATATTTAGATAGATTTTGAAATGAAATCCACAATTACAAAATTTTATAATATCATGTTTATTTAATCTATTATTTTTCAGTATCATTTTTATTTTTATTACTTTTTCACGTCAATCCTATTAAATTACTAGTTTAAGGAAAAAAATTATTTACATGAATTTTCTAATTTAAAAAAATCAATTAAAAATCACTGAATTTGAAAATATTTAAATTTTTAATAATTTATTTCATAACAAAATAAAAAAATCTAACACTTAAATAACTTGACTTGAATGAAAAACTAACAAAAAAGTATCTTAAACAAATAGTTTTGTATATATTCAAATCAATAAACTTCTTATCTTTGATTGATATATTACAAGTCAATAAAATGTTGAAAATTATGCATTAAGATAGAATAGCAGCAAAAAGTAAATTATCTTAAAAATTTAGAGTCGATATTAATTTTGCTCAAAAACGAAAACCAAATTTTTCTCCTCAAAGTTAAATCTGATGCTTTTAATTAATTAATATTTTTGAAAACAAAGCTAAGTTTATGTTCGAAAATAAAAATATTTATTCCATACTATATCGGAATATTTCGATTCACTGATTTTAAGGGTTCAATAACTCAATATTAAAAACTTATAATTTTCTTTAGATTTACATTATGCCTTAAATAAATGCGGCTTTAAATAAAAAAATAGCAAGAGAAATATCTCCAGGTTGAAAAGAAACCTTAAAGAGCTGACCGATGTCTAAATACAAGACTTGTTTAATCAAAATTTTTCTTCCAAAATAATCAAGATTTAAATTAAGAATCTTTTTTCAAATATCCTTCAAAGACGCAATTGGGATAAATTTATCTATTTTTTGTTAAGTTTTGTTTTTTTTTTTTTTTTCAAAACACAGTGTTTACATAATTTCTTAATTAATTAAATTGCAACCAAATCGAAATTTTTAAAAAACAATTAAAATTCCGAATTTGATTTATATATTTATTAAATGATAAAATAATAGCTATATAATTAAGAATAATAATAATAGGTGAAAATAGGTAAACAAAGTTAGGTCTAGTTAGAAAAATATTTAGCTTCTTTGCCAAATGATACTTCTTGATTCAATACGGCAAAGAATGAAACTAATTTAACCAAAGGGTAACCGAGCATCAAAAAATAGAATTTTCGATCTTAATTTTGCTTTAATTAATTGAACCAGATATAAATAAAGCAAGTATTCCATAATGGAAGTAAGATTTTCAAACAATTATCATTCTGTTTAGTTTTTTGTTTTTATTTAAACATTTGAAAAGTTTTTTCTTTTTTAGTTTAATTAGCGTCTCTAAAACCAAGACGAGATCTTGATCACAAAGTGTCTAAAACACTTGAAACTATTTGCAATGTTAATTAAAAAACTTGTAATTTAATTTTAAAATTTTCAATCAAAACATGTTTTTCGAGGCTATTTTGCACATTTTAGAACAATAGAGTTTGATACCAAACAGTGGTCTCTTTGTGGACTAAGCACAATGGCCATTTTAAAAATTTTCATTAGTAAATTAAATTGTCATTTTTTTTTAGTTTTAGATATGATCAAAATGGAAGAAAAAATTTCTTTGATTAAGCTAGAAATGGTAAGCCATTAGAGTTTTTTAATCATGGTAAAAATTTTATTGTTATATTTTTTAGAAAAAACAGCACTCTGAAAACATGCAAATAATGGAGACTCTGGAAAAATTGAACGATTCCATAGACTTTTTGAAGCTATTGATTCCAAGTCCAAGCAATTCAAATTTATCATCTTACGATAATGATTGTTCAGCTTCGTGTTCTAGACCTCCACCTTTTAGTTATCGACACGAGAACAAGTTCAAAAAAACGCTGTATGATAATGTGGAGAAAAAGCCTCAACACTTTCAACGAACCAATATACCCATTAATACAAAGTATTTGACACTTAAAAGAAATTGTACTTTGATGAACCATCAAACTACTCAGAACTCTGATGATTATTATCGAATGCAAGAGAGATCGAAAAGCAAAACCAAGTATTCAGATGCCCGACCATCACCAAGTTCTAGCTCCCAAAAAGTCAGATTGGCAAAAATAGAAAATGGCATATCAAGCAAAACCTCAAAAATTAGAACACCCACTTTAGTCAATAAGAATTTTTCTTCATTCACTACTAACAGTAAAATATATCACACAAACAATTCGTACACAAATAGCAGATATAATTCAAAGAATGTAGATTTAGTTCGCCTAAAATTAAATGCAAAAATACCTGAATATAATTCATCAATCAATGAAAATAGTCATTTAAAATTTGATGAAAGAAAAATTCTAAATCAAATTTATTATATTTGAAAAAAAAAATTATTAAATTAAATTTTTAGTAATCTTTTTCGACTAGTAGAAATATTGTAAATTTTTATTCAAGCATATCCAATTTAATTGATGAGAAATCTTTATAAATTAAAATAAAAAATTTAGAAATATTTTAATAAAATTTTTCCCTTTTAGATCATAAATAATAAAAAATTAAAGGAGTCAAATTTACCTTTTTTTTTTTTAAAGTTTACAACAATTAAATTATATATGGTTCTAGAAATGCAAAATGTTAACACTATCTCATGATTTGATTTTTGACTTCAAATTAGTAATTTGTATATGAAAAGCTGGAAAAGCCGAAATTTCTGGAAAAAGATTTTTTTTTGACGCTAAAGTCTAAAAATAAAAAAGCTAAATTTTCAAAATTTTATTAAGTTTCAAAATTTGGTCGATCACTAAATCTTTGGACATAATAGTCTATAATAATATATAATATGTTTTCTTTCAATTAAAACTTTTAATGCCCGAAAACAGTTTATCGCTTGATCTATATAAGATATAAACCATAATAAGTAGAATAGATTGTACATGAAAGACTATTTATTTACTAAAATAAGTAAATAAAAACTAAAATTCAATTAATCTAAAATTTAAATGGATAGACAATGAGTTTTAAACGTTAAATAGCTATTTTCTTTTAGTGCTTTTTGTACTTTATGGTAATTTTACTTTATTTTTTCCTCTTTCCTTTTTCTACTTTCTGTACTTTTTGTAATTTGTAGTTAATTTAATCTTTATTTAAAAAATCTAACGGGATCCGGGGTGGAACCCTGATTTAGGCATTCGAGTTTGTTGTAGATTATAGAACTATTGGTAAAAATTAAAATAAATAATTGAACTATTAATTAATTAATTAAAATCTTAGATTAAATATACCAAATAGTAAAAAATGTATTAAAAATTATTAAAAAAAAATTTATTTTCTATACCTCAATCAACACTATTAACATACTAGCAAGCAGCTTAAAAACCAAAGTAAATAAAAGGAAGATTAATTTACAGACAATGTTATTTTGTAAAACTGAAGAAATTCATCGATAATAAGATTTCATCAAAAGAATTAACAAGTGAGATAAAAACTTAGATAGAAAAGCAATTTGAACTAAGATTAAAAGTCTAAAAAAATTTAGTATCAATTACAAGAAAAAGGTTTGCAAGCAAAAAGCAAGGCTAAACTAGCTTATTATCTACAAATACTTAGAAAAGAAAATTGAGTGAAGCAACAATTAGTCTTGATGAAATTGAGAAATGGTGCTGATAAGAAAAATATGCCTGAATCAGAAGATGAGCCGTTTTAGTATCATATTATTTTATTTTTCCTGACAAAGAAGAAAACGACAAATTCGAATATTTATATGAACAAAAATTTAAGAGACATGGTGTTTTTAATTATTGGCAACAGTGATTAGATAGACATATCCATCCTTTCGGTATGAGTATATGTTCATGAGAAAAAATGAAGATTTTAAGCTTATTTTTGAAGCAATTAAAATAGTGTCCGAAAAAAAACAAGAAACTTTAGAAATTTTTCATTTTCAAAAGCTTAAATAGTTTTTTAATGAGAATATTTCAGGATTTTACCATCATAAAATCGGATGTATCTTCTCTAAAAAATGATACTTGATAATCATTATTGATTAAAAATTGAGAAGATTGCAAAAAACTTTTGATTTTTCTTCTTATAAAAAAATTTTGAAATCAAAAAAATAATTAAAAATTCTTCTTGAGGATATTTTTTTTTGACTTTTTAATTATTAAAAATAAAATATGACTCATATTTTGATTTTTATCTACCCATTAACACTCAAAAACCGGAGGGTTTTTTTAATCCTTTGTATTATCTTAACAGTTTTTATTCCATGAAAATTAGAATTAGCATTAACATAAAACGAATAAGAGAATCTCATTAAAAAACTGATTTAGAGTCAATTTCGGCATAACTAAGACAGAAAGTTCTGAAGCTCTCAAGAAGATGATTGATGAAAATTTCAAAAAATATAGAACTGAACCACAAATGATTCAAATATTTTTGTCAATTTCTTCTTAGAGATTTATGCATTGGAAAAGTCATTTTGTCTTTTTGGTAGGCCCAAAATTTGTCATTTTAGCGGGCTTAATATATTTTTTTTTCCTAATTTTAAGGCAAAATAAAGATTTTTTGATAATGTTATTTTGAAAGGACATATGGAGTTGGAGAGTATTTAAATTAAGCATTTTTAGAGGTCGTATAGACGAGAGATTTGAGTGTTAGTCACACAAGCGCAGGGTCTAGAGTTCAATCCCCACTAAGGAAGAATAAATCTTAATGATGTCTCTGTAATACGGGGCGCATGTTTTTCACCCTTTTCATTTAAAAATTGGGAACTGGTTTTGACTGGGTAATAATTGTAGTGTAGCTAATCAACTCGATTGAGAAATCTGTGTCAGATCATAGCCGTTGCTCAAAAAGGTACTGGTAAAGGAGACGAGGACCTTCCTATTATTCGCTAGGATAAAAAAGGGATATTTATTTATTTTAAGAGTACAATTTATTCAAAATTAAGAGATATATAAAAATTAATCATAAAAAAAATAAATTGATATAATTGTTTAATCAATAATTTTGGATTATCCGAATTTCTAAACTTTTGAACCGCATTTTATTTTTTAATTTTTAAAGGAAATTTTTTGATTGTAAATATTTAAGAGTTAATTTTATTTTTATCCCGCATTTTAGTTCTTTGAACTCAATAAATAACCAATTTTAGATAAATAAAATTATTAATTTCTAAATTTTTGCAGCATACTATATAATGTCCACAAATACTTAAAAATTATAAAAATGCTTGAAAAATTTTATAAAAAAAATTAATCTTTTGCTTAATTTAATCAACAATAGCTGACTAATCTATTTTTAAATAAGTAAGCATCAAAATATTTAAATTTAGCAAGATAAAAATTAAAAAAAAAAAATTTTAATTTTTAATTAAAAAAAAAAAATTAATTTAATTAAAAAGATAATTATGAATAATATTGATTTAAAAATAATTTCGATCTAAAAACTATAAAATTAATAATAGATTAATTATTAATAGATTAATTTTACTATATAAATTTAAAATTGGCTACAAGAGATAAATGATCTGATGAATAATTTAGGCTAGGTAAGCCATTATCATTTAAATCATGATTATCAATAGGTAATTCTAAATACTCAGTTAACTTCAAAACACTGGGTGTATAAAATATGTAATCAATAGCTCTTTTGATCATATTTTCAGTTTTTTTTCTCATTTTGACAGTTGTTGGATGTTTTAAGCCATCAGGTAAAGTGTAAGCATCAGTCAAAGTCAAATCTCGGTCATTTCGAATAAGATGATAAAATTTTTCAAATGGTTCACCATTGAAGTCTCCAAGCAGCATGACTGGATGGTTCTGATAGCCCTCTTCGAATGAACCGTTCAGATGAGATTTTAACGATTTCATTATTTCGAAAATTTGGGCTTCTCTTTTCTCATGATAGCTTTCTTTTGACTTAAGGTGAAGACAGACTAAAGTAATCATTTTATTAGTAGGTTTGTGTCGTAATTGTAGTATAATGAATATTTGAGAATTCATTTCAGAATTAATGGCTATTTTTTCACAGCTCATGTTTATGGGCTCAAAAATAGATAACTTGTAGAATATGGCACATCCGTCCGGACCAACATTTGGCACCATTTCAAGACATGGACTAAAAAATTTTGGACAAAATATGCTTGTATAGCCAATTGAGTGCAAATAAGGCTTTATTTCTTCATATACATCTGCTTCTTCGATACACAAGATGTCGCAATTGTGGCGCACAAGCTCCTCCAAAGTTCTCCACAGCCGATATGCTGACCATTCGTAGATCTCTTTAGACATATTTGGATTATTTTCTGGATAGCATAGTGCGCGAGCTAATATATTCCATTGTAATATGCGAAATTCATTTTGATCCGGTTCGCCACTATCTGTCAAGCGGACAAATTTTCGCTCAAGACAAGGTGGATATTTTTTTAACTTGCTCTGTATGCTAATAAACAAGAGAATAGACTAGAAAAAACAATTATTTAATTTTATTTTTTTACTAACTATTTCAGAAGGCTTAAATAATCTATTGTTCGATTAATGTCTTTAAAGCTGTATGCGGTTTTTTGCTGATTACGACTAGTAAATCTAGATTTAGCTAGAAAAGATTTTTATTTTTTTTAAATTTAAAATTTAAAAAACACCTACCAATTGCATAGCCAAAAAACGCTCCTGTAGCCAAAAGGGCAAAAGCCTTTAATGGATTTCGTACAAGGCTATCAGCCATATTTTATTTCAATTCACACAAATCAAACAAAATTCAATTTTTCTTCTAAATCTTAAATTATTAATTAATTATGTTTTGACTGGAATTTAAAGTTGGAAAATTTAGAAATTTTTTTTTGTTGCCTTCCTTTTTTTTTAAATTTTATTCTATAAAACTGTCTTGATATTAAAATAGGACTTTTTTTAAATTCTAATATTGCTGTCGTGTAAGAATTAATTATGAATAACATTTCAATTTTAAATCATTCGAATAACTAATCTAACCATAATGGACGATAAAATATAAAGTATCCAAATATCTTAATCAAAAATTTCAAAAAGCTTTTTTTAAGAAAATTTTTATGTATAGTTTCCTTCGAAATTAAATAGTTTTTTAACTAAATTTTTCCAAATTTAATTACTTTTTATAAGAAACCTTATTTAATTCACATATTTATTATTTTGACGTATATGGTTCATGCTGTTTGAGTTTGTGGAAAAAAAACTTAGAAAAGTTAATTTTAAAATACATTTGTTGCCTACAGAGTGACCCTCGTTCTTAAAACTAAAAAATTATATAGTAATTAATAAAAAAAAAATTTTTATTGTATATTTTAAACTCGATCACATTATCTATCAGAAAATAAATTAAACCCACATCATTTTATTTTTACTTTGAAAAAACTTAAATTATTTATTGACTAAATGATATTATGTCAATTAATATATATATATGTCAATTAAAAAACAAATATTTGTCAATTAAAACTAGAAAATTCGTCAGTTATACTAGTGTCAATCTGAAAAAATAAATGTCATTTAAATAAATGTTTTGTCAATTAGTTTTTATATTTGTCAATTAAAAAACAAATATTTGTCAATATAATATAAACAAATTTTTCAATGAAAAAAATTTTTTTTCAAGTAAAAAAAAATAAAATGAAAGAAAATAAAACAAAAATGTGAAGCCTTTATTTTTGCAATGCTTTTGACATATTACGTGGTCGTCCAACACTCGCAACTTGACCAAGTCCTATTGTCCAGGCCTCTTTTGGAAATTCTGTATATAATCCATATCGAAAGGCAATTCCTATTATGTGCTTGCACATGTAATTAGTGTTGGACGCGGACAGAGCTAACCGGTCCAAAAACGGGCGGTTCATCGCGGTTGTTGGCCCGTTTATTTTGGCGGGCTAAATTTTGGCCCGTTTAATAACCGTTTAAAAATAAACGGGCGGTCCATGAAACCGTTCCAATTTTGGCGGGCGGACTCTGGCCCGTTTATTTTGGCGGGCTAAATTTTGGCCCGTTTAATAACCGTTTAAAAATAAACGGGCGGTCCATGAAACCGTTCCAATTTTGGCGGGCGGACTCTGGCCCGTTTATTTTGGCGGGCTAAATTTTGGCCCGTTTAATAACCGTTTAAAAATAAACGGGCGGTCCATGAAACCGTTCCAATTTTAAGATATTTCATCTGAGTTCTCAACAACCTCAAGTTTAATTATTCCTGCTTTTACAACTTTAAAAATAAAAATAATTAAACCAAATATTTTTTTTTTTGATAGTAAAAATTAATAACATCAAATAAAAATTTATAAAATAAATAAAGAAAAATAATAGGGTAAGATAAAATAAAAAAACACATTCATAACTTTAAGTAGGCTCTAAAAAATCAAATTTTTTGATTATATATTAATTTTTTTCTTATTTTTAAAAAAATTTTTTTTTCTAATTAAAAAACTTTTTTTTAAAAAAATAAATATATTAAAAAAGCTTAATTTTTTATTTATTTCCTG